>APFE031711150.1:0-17236 GCA_000404065.3 Pinus taeda
AAATATATAATAGAAATGGATATACCTTTGATGATGATGTCAATGCAATTTTCTAGTAGAATTAGAAAGAGAATTGAAATATATTGATGGCTTGTTAATGGAAATTGGCACTTTGAGCAATTTTAAAAGGGATATCCATCTGAACAATCAAAAAAGAGAATTTAAATATATTGATAACTTGCTAATGGAGATGGATATACTTTTGATGGTGTTGTGAATACTAGAAGAGAATTTAAATACAAATAGAGTTTAGCCATGTTCTATATATTTTATTTTATAATCTAGGAAGAACCCTTATTTATTAAGCAGGTAGGCTTCTATTAAATTTGCATATTAATTTCCCTTTAATCAAAATTTTGTTTTTATTGTCATGAATCAAAGATGTTACCATATTTTCTCTCTCTTTTACATTAATTAAAAGAGCTATCAATGAATAGAATGTTCAATAATAAGTTTACTACATCTTTAATCATGTTTTCAAATTTATTTAATCCTATAAAAATTCAATACCATAAATATTTTTGATAGTTATTTTTCAGATTTATGAATAAAAATGGAATGCCCAAGTGTTCTCTCCTTATTTTTCTTAACATTAAATAGTTTGTAGTTGACCCTAGAAACAACAAATGGCTATCTGCCTTCACCAACTATGACTTAAATGGTGTGCCAAGGTAGATTATGATTACATTCTATGGCTTCAGCTTGATAAAAAGATGAAAACTTACATCAACAACTTAGCAGTTGTGCTATTATATTAATTGTATAGCTTAATTGGGGTAAAAAATAAAAACTTACTTTGCCAAAATACTAATAGATGCAAGGAAACGATGACTGGAATTGATTCATAGTCCAATTGCAATTTAGATGGTACTCGACATGAATGCACAGAAGGTCTTGACATGAATGCAAAGCCTCTTGGGAAGATAAATAAATGAAAGAAATCATGTTAAGTTCTAAAACTCTAGTTTCTTCATGTAGTGTATGGAAATTGAAAAAATTGCATACATATTATCTAGTGAGGGAAAGTTTTCATCATTTTTCATATAAAAGTTCATCATTTTTTATATAAAATAAATTGCATACACATATGTATGTAAGATAAAGTTGTTATCATTTTTTATATTAAATAAATTGCATGCATATATGTATGTAAGTAAAGTTTTTATGTTAAATATTTGTTAAAATTATTTAGTAAATGTTTAAAGTTAAAATTAAATAGTTAGAAATCAGATAAGAAATGCTCAACTCGGTGTGACCCTCGTTGACCATAATAATAAGTCAAATATGTCCGATAATAATAAGTTAAATATGTCTTTTAAGGAATGGAAAATCCTTGAGCATTATTATAATAAGTTAAACATATTCATAAAATCTTATAAATAAAAATAAACCAAATTACTAACCATTCATATTGTTCATGAAAGAAGGAAGGATATGTAGATGGGTTGTATTGTGGTGAAAGTAATTAATTGAATTGAGGTTAGTAGTTTATTACAACCTTTTGACATGGATAATCAACTGTGGTTCGCATCTACAAAAGTATGGATGCATGTTGAGGTTGAACAAGTTGAGGGGATGTGATATAGAGTAGGAGACTATTATTTGGGTCGAGATTGCAAGGACACAGCAAAGAATGGAGGAATAAGCTTGCACCAAATCCATTGGAATTACTACGGAAAAATAGTAATCTAAACTCACAAGTTTCTGATGTAACACACGCAATTCAATAAAGAAAGTAACTTTTCCCAATTTTATTTTTAATTTATTTCTTCCTCACGAATCTTACTAATCTTATTTTTAATTTATTTTTTCCTCACTAATCCCACTAATCCTAATACTTATTTAATTGATTATATAATGAAAATTATTATCATGTGTTTCTTTTATTTACAATTTACATTTAATTCACAAAAAAATGAACACAGCTATTTAGCATTAGAGTGTTATTGGTTTTTTAAATGATAAATTTAGATAACATTGGTCACTGAAAACAATATGGATATATAGAGTAGTAATATTCCAAATCTAGGTGATAGATTGTGCACCTTTCTTAGTAGAAAGGAGCCAAGAGAAGCCCCTTCAAATAGTTCCAGTAATCCTTCGAGTAATGCTTCCATTAATCGCTCAAAAATTCCAACAACCCAGCACTAAGAAATGCATGCATCCACACAAAAGTGCTTTGCTTATAATAGATGGAATGGTGATGAATAACAATTACAATTTAAAAATAGATGGAATGGTGATGAATAACAAATACAACACTAAGAAATGCATGCATCCACACAACACTGCTTTGCTTATAATAGATGGAATGGTGATGAATTACAATTACAATTTGAAAATAGATGGAATGGTGATGAATAACAATTACATTTTGAACTCAAGTTGCTCCAGGTTACAATCCTAGATGGAGTGTCAGAGTAATTATTAAGAGCATGAAAGGGTGAAATTGATGGACAAGTTAATGTGGAATGGTGATGAATAACAATTACAATTTGAAAATAGATGGAATGACAATGAATAACAATTACAATTTGAAATGCTCAAGTTGCTCCAGGTTACAATCCTAGATGGAGAGGTGGAGTAATTATTAAGAGCATGAAAGCCTGAAATTGATGGACAAGTTAATGAAAATAAAGGCACTTGTTTTTTGGAGTTATTATTAAGAGGATGAAAGCGTGAAATTGATAGAAAATTTAATGAAACTACCAACACCTGTTATTAGAATTGGACATAAGTTACTAATACACCTTTCCACTACTATGACAAGTGTATGTGTAAGGTGTGTGTTACATTTTGTAGTCTTACCATTATGGTTAATCCTCATAAGTTGTCAATTAACAAATAGCATGGTAAATTTTTAATGAAACTTTGTAAAAAATTATTTAAACAAAATTTAATAATACAATTTAAATATGCAAGGAAATTAATGATGTGAATTCAATCTATTGATATTGTGAGAGTTACCAAAATATACTCACATCTTTAAATTTAAATAGTCCAATCAATTTTTTTATTTAATAAAATGATTAAAATGACAAACTCCAATAAAAGAGACACCTATTCGCGTGATTAGTTATGATCACCCTTCGCACAAATATCGTCACTATCCTCAACAACCCCAATCAAATTCCATTACATTGCAATTAGTGAGAGAGTACATCTTTTTTATTAAGATATATACAGTGGCAATCAAAGAGGTCTCTTCCCTTATTTCGCCACCGGGATCAATCCTCTAACGCACTTCGTAACATTTTCATTAATTTGTTTCCACAATACAAAGTAAATGAACTGATCAAGTGGAATTTTTATTCATGCCTGGTGTGTGAGGTATGAAGAGTAATTGTTAGAGATTTCAATAAATTAAAATGAAAGATAAATTCATTAGATGCAAAATCTAAATTTACAAAGTTGAGAAATCAAAATACCCACCAATCCTAAGGGTGGGATTCATCTGCTATTAAATATTTTCACTTCCCATTTAAAATCTTTACTCAGTTTGTTCACGACATAAACTTAGTATTTTTATGAGAAGCCGCGGTTTTAGATTTTATGTTAAATATTGCTCTTAATTTCATTTGGTGCAAAGCACGTTGCAGGACGGAGGTACGTCCTTATTTCTCTCCCAATCAGGACGGAGGTACGTCCTTATTTCTCTCCCAATCTTAGCACAAGTGTCTCAAATTAGGCTAAAACTGTTTCCAGTCATTAATTAGAGCCATCCAGTTAATTTGTCACAATTTTAATTTTTACAACAACGTAGTTCATTTGTGATGATTTTTGTTATTACCAAATAAAAGTAAAAAAGTCACTATTTTTATAATATATAATTTGATTTTGATAAATTTTATATATTTCCTCTTATGTAACCATATTTAATAATTTAAAATTTCCTTAAAAAATTTCCCACTCGAAACCCTTGTGCCTAAACTTTGGATTAACACGCGGTAATCAAAAGCTTCATTTTCCCGGCCATGACCTGATCTGTGAACGTAATTTCTTTGACATCGGAGGTAATTTGTTTCATTTCTATGTTGAAAATAATAAAGTTTATATGAATGATTTTTTAAGGTAATCTTGGTTTGTTTTCATTGAGTGGCTGTTATATCCATGGGTAGTAATCTACACATATTTATTAAAGGTGGACTAATATATCGGGCCTAATCCCAAGGCATCAAGGAGATTTGATCTAGTGGCTTTCCATTAGACAAGATAACTACCCACACATATCCATCAAAGGCAACAATAGAGTTTATATGAATGATTTTTTTAAGCTAACAATGGTTCGTGGTCACTGAGTGGCTGTTATGTCCACTAGTAGTAATCCACATATATCCATCAAAAGTGGACTAAGGGTAGTAATCACAACATATCCATCAAAGGTGTACTAATATATCGGGCCTAACGGGGCATCGAGGAGATTTGACCTTGTGACCTCCCAATATTTGAGCTAGTGACCTCCCAATAGACAAGATAACTACCCATACATATCCATCAAAGGTGGACTTATGTCCACATCAAAAGTGGACTAAGGGTAGTAATCCACTAGATTTGACCTAGTGACCTCCCAATAGACAAAATAACTACCCACACATATCTATCAAAGATGGACTAATATATCAAGTCTAACCCCAAGGGCATCAAAGAGATTTGATCTTGTAACCTCCCAATAAACAAGATACAGCAATAAAAACTCAACCAATTAAACTGTCCTTAAGAACTCAAGCCTTTTTATATATATTTCAAAGACATATTTAAAAGTATAAAAAACAAAATTTACTGCAAAATTAAGCTATCCCAGTCTCATGGTCATTGATCTAGTCTCATGGTCATTTTCTAGCCTGAGGCGTTTAAAACAATTCTATGATTTATTAGATATTGAAATTATCTGTGTCTCATAAATGAAATCCAACATGGGTTTCATTGATAGTTTATAGCCACATTCATGAAATTCGTCCATTAAGGTTATAATTTAGTGATTCATGAAAATTTAATTCTTTTTCTGTAATTTCCATAAATGTAATGACGTAGAGACTGGATGGTGTTTTTGAAGTATGTTATTAACTATGTACCTCAAAACAAAAATTAGTGTTAGCTACGAAAATTGAAAATTTAAAGGTTTTAATAAAATGTTTCCTTTGTAATGATGGCCTGGTGGCTAAGTGAATTCTCTTATTATTTCTTCTATTTTTTCGTGCAGATTCTCGAGTCTGAACTGTATGAAACAAATGAGAATCTTGTGTTTTGAAGAATGCACAGATTGAGCCATAAGGTGGGTAAGGTAGTAAAATCAAGGATTAATTGATAAATAATCCCTGATAAAATTTTACATAGCATGATGAAAGTGTTGGCATGCTTTAATGCCTTGGCTTTAAATGGTCGGAGATACCCTATTTCCTTGAATAAAGACCTTGAAGGGTTGGATATCCATACCATACCCCATATTCTACCCAGCCTGGGTGTTGGACCTTAAAGTGACCATATCGTTGACCTGAGATTATATTGATAAAGAAAGAGAATCGATACAATTGTATTGCATTTCAAAAATTATGTGAATCCGATTTGTTTTCATGGTTATGAAATACCTGAATGCTCATCTCGTTTCCTTATAGGCTGTTCGAAAGTGAAACAAGTTTAGGGAAACGAAGGCGAGCGGACCCCCCCACCGTAATATCAAGGGGGTTTTAATCATTTCATAAATTTAAATACAGATAGACCAAGTAGCTTATATATATATATATTTATACATAGTAATATTTCTTAAATTAATTTTTAGGTTTTTAGAGTAGTTTTAGATTTAAATTTTTTTAGAAATTTCGAAAAAATTATAACAATTTAGTAACTGAAAATGAATATGCACTTTTTCATGTTCTAGATTTGTAACTTTCTTCAAGTCTATTATGATGTTTGGCCTTTCTTTTTTAGTTTTTTTTAAATTATGATAATAATAGATCATTAACTTTTATTAAAATTAAAAAATAATGGTTTTTAAAATAACACACATATTATTTAATTATATTATAGTTTCTACATATAAACGAGCAAAATGATCTTCTCGTCATTCACATCCCAGAGGCCACAGTATGGATAACTTGGCTCTGATACCAATTGTCACATACCTATACGAATATAACTACACATGTAAAAAAATTTTATGGTATAATATAAATATCAACATCAGTTACATATAGGTATATTTCTGCACTTGTTATGCTTAGGTTTCCACGATTCTTTAATTAATATATTTGGACATTAATTTGGCTGCCACAACCATGTATTCGGCCTAACCCAAAGGCAATTACACTATGGCGGCAGGTATAGTTTTCCATAACCTATGGACCGGTGATAACGTGGCTGTGATCATCAACCTTATCATTTTAATGTTTCATATCACGTGACGGTGGCATGGTCACGACACTTGGGCTTTCCCGTGCCTTCCTCCTTGATTACATCGCCCTCATCAACAGTGGGCATGAACTGTGAGAGATCAAAGGTTAATACTACGCCACGTCTCTGCCTCTGGCAGGTAGGGTATATACAGATCTTTTTTCCGGTTTATTCGCGATTGTTCTTTTGCTCCGCGTTCATCAGCTTCCTCTGCCCTCACGGCAAAGGGTTTACTGTGCCATTGCGCTCCGAGGCCACTGCAACTTCGAGTTCTTACCCTCTTACAGCAAGATTTCTCCACATGGAGTCTCAATCTGGACCTAGCCAGGTAAATGTTCACAGTTTAAGGATTTGTTTTTTTTTTTTTCGATTAGGTGTTTTAATGAACTCGGATTAACGCCTGATCTTTTACTTGCCAGGTATGAGCAATTTCTCTTGCTTCGATGGATCTAGAAGAGCCCTGCCATCAAGGGCCACTGAACTTCTAGGTATTTAACTAATATCAGGGTTTGGTTTTTATGACTGTTGCATCATTATCCCTCTCAGTTTGTCAGAGGGTTTTGCTCTAGCTTAAGGATGACACCCCAACCTGAACATATCTGGTTGGCCGCAGGTATACAAAGACCTGGTCTCGTTCCGGCTATATAGTCTTGGGATATTTACGGCATCATCTCTCATATGAAGATCTGGGTTACTATCCTGCCTTCTGTAGCTCTAGGTTCTATCTGTTTTACTTAAACCGATGTATAATCCTGAATATGCCGGTGGCTATGGCCGTGAGTTTAAATGTTTGGCAGTATTCGGTTTACTGAACTATGAACCTCTGCGAATCTCGGTTTATGGATTTTCATACTTCCATATATATTTATATGCTGTTAATTTTTCCTCGGATACGAGTTGAATATAGCTTGTTTTATATTACACAGGTTTGATGGTTGCTTCGTTGCATATATTTGATTTCTGGTTTCAATCTGGATACTCGCATGTATGTTTGGTTGCACCCGTTAAGGGTTTGTACTTATACCTAGGGTTTGCTCATGCACCCTGGCAGCATGCGGTCACACCTGCATCTAACCCTATAGATGTATGGGTGACCTGCGATACCTTCCGAGGTTGGAAACCCTTAAGGCTGTAACTTGTTTAATGGTTATTGTCTATTTTGGAATTCCTCATTTTCTTGTTTACATACTGTCAATGTAACTGTATCTTATTTCTTTGCTTATCTAAGCGTTATTTTACACAGTTCTTATAGAATAATACCGTCATTACGGCAATACTCAATGTAATCGAGTTCTGTTACTTCTGAATGTACTTCGATGTCTATATTTGGCGTTTACATTGTCTCAGAAGACGACTATCGATGTTTGACATGAATCGAGTCTCTTTTATGGATGCTGCACGCATTATAACTCTATTCCCTACACTGTCTTTAATTATTACTATGTTTAAGATGCCGTTGCTACGGCTTGCTAGAACCCTCATGGGCTAGCTGAATCGATTTTCCAGTTTTCAATGTTTAATATTGTTCATCCTTGGTCATATAAGATTCACATTCGTCTTTAGTATTCAGTGGGTGTTAAGGAAGGTATTCGCTCATTTGAGCCATATAGGTTCGAGCCTTATCTGTTTAATTGGAGTGTGGCTATGAACTCCTCACCGCTTCAGATATTACTGTTTCTTGGAATCCATCCTTAATACAAAACCGGGCTATCAATTATTTCTACAGACTGTTCTGTCTTCGTCTTTCTTTATAGTTACTAGTTGACAGTCCCTAAATTGCTAGTCCTCTGAGTTCTACAACACTCTAAATATATCATTTCTTACATGCAGAAACATATATGCTTCTTGTTTACAGTTACTGTAATATATTCTTCTAGTTTACCGATAGCGGTAATGTTTATGTATTTGGTTCACAGTTTACTATCTAGGCTGGCCCAGCCTGTCTATTGTCACACAATGTTCACTTAGGTCTAAGTAATTACAGTTGTCCAATACTCATTCTCGTTCTGTCTTTGCTTCTGTTTAGATAGTATTACTTATACTCTACTTACTATCTGTAGCTATAGTAAACTGACAGTAACAGCTACCTTTACCATTTACACAGACAGTCTTGGAAACATAAGGGTCAGATACTTACCTGATCTGCTCGGATAGGTGAGTCCGGCTCAGTCTCCTGTCTAGATCTGTGTAAAGCTTGATATCCTCCCAACCATGAGATCAGTCTCGCAAGACCTGAATCTCCCCCCAAGCTTCTGCTTACCGGATCACTATCCTCAGTAAGCCAGCACTGTGTGCTTGACTATCTGGTCCTTACCAGACTTAGTCACCAATCAGTTTTTCCTTCTTTCTGTTCCTCTCTTTTTGTCTGTCTCTACAGCACCAAAAAAGGAAAACCATTCACCCCTTCCTTTTTCCTGGAAATCTTTCCAGATAAGGAAGGTGGTTATTTTTAGTTCTAATAACTGTTTTCCCTTTTGGGAAGCTCAATGCTCTTGAGTAATTCTTTAAACACTGCTTTAATGCATAATTCAAATCAACAAATTACTCTTTAAAAGAAAATAAGTTCTCAATATCATTCAATTTTTACTGCAGTAACTTTTTAAACAATTACATTTACGGGGTCATCACATCTCCCCCTCCTGAGATTGGACATCGTCCCGATGTCTAGTGTCTCCAAACAGTCCCGGATAGGCTTTCTGAAATATCTCTTCATCCTCCCATGTGGCCTCTTCAGGCCCATAGTGCTGCCACTGCACTTTAATTTGGGTAATAACCCACTTCCGCAACTGCACTTCTCTCCGGTCGAGAATGCTTAGCGGCTCGACCCGAACTTCTCCTTCTGGTTCGACCTGCAATTATTAACCATATCAGTCTTTTATCATGGATACATTTTCAATTAGTTCAGTTAAAACAATCCTTACCCTGATATCTTGCCACTTGATCACATGCTTAGGGTCATAGATATATTTCTTAAGCATGGACACATGGAAAACATTATGAATTCTAATGTGGCTTGGTAAGGCTAGCTGATATGCTACTGGCCCAACCCTTGCTAAGACCTGAAAAGGCCCGAAGTATCGGGGTGCCAGTTTGGCACAGCTGCTCCATTGCAACGTACTTTTCCGTGCCTGAATTCTGATATAAACATGGTCTCCCACATGGTATTCCTTGAACTTTCTTTTCCAATCTGCAAAGTTTTTCTGTCGATCTTGAGCAGCCTTCAGGTTGGTCCTTACCCTTTTGACCATGTCCATTTCCTTGAGCATTTCTGGTCCCAACCTTAATTTGTCTTCCGGGCTACTCCAGTTTGTGGGCGTTCGACATTTTCATCCATACAAGACTTCAAATGGAGACATCTGAATGGATGTATGATATCCATTATTGTAAGCGAATTCCACTAAGTGTAAGTAGTCCTCCCATTGTGTAGGTTTTTGCATGACACATGCTCTCAACATATCTTCCACTATTTGATTTACCCTCTCCGTCTGCCCATCGGTTTGAGGATGGTAAGCGGTGCTGAAATTCAGCTGGGTTCCCAATTCCGCAAATAGCGCTCTCCAAAAAGCGGACGTAAACTTCACATCTCGATCTGATATGATAGTCTTTGGGAGTCCATGAAGTCTGAATATGTTTTGCATGAAAACATGTGCAATTTTCACTGCCTTGTAAGTGGATTGTACTAGTATGAAATGTGCCACCTTACTTAACTTGTCAACTACTACCATAATAGAGTCATTATTCCTTTTTTTTTGAGGCAGTCCAGTTATAAAGTCCATTGATATAACCTCCCACTTCCATTCTGGGATGGGTAGGGGCTTCAGTAATCCGGCCGGATGCTGATGCTCAGCTTTGATCTGTTGACACTCCAAACATCATGCTAAATATTCAGCCACATGCTTTTTCATTCCCGGCCAGTAATATTCCTTCCGTAGTGCAGTCAACATTTTCTGATATCCAGGATGACCAGCATAGTGACTGGTATGAAACTCATCCATTTTCACTTTTTTGAGACTGTTGTCATTTGGTACGAACAACCTCTTTTTATAAAGCAGCATTCCATCACTGCTAACCTCATAGTCTTGTGGATTTCCTTTGCTGGAAAATGGCATTTGCTGCTTCAATTGCTGATATTCAGCATCTTGACTTGCTGCTATCTTCATCATTTCCTGCAATGAGTTTTCCCATCTACTAAATGTAATTTCGTACAAACATTGTACTTTTCGACTTAGCGCATCAGCTACCCGATTTTCCTTTCCCTTCAGATGTTTAATGTCAAAGTCGAATCCACTTAGGAAATCTGCCCAACGAGCTTGTCTTGCGTTCAGTGTGGGCTGACTAAAATAATTCGTTAAGCTGTGATGATCTGTGAGTAACAAAAATCTCCTACCCAAAAGGTAATGTCGCCACATCTTAAGCGCATGTATGACAGCAGTTAGTTCCAGATCATAGGTAGAATACTTCTGCTCATGTTCCTTTAATTTCCTTGATTCGTAGGCGATCACTTTCCCTTCCTGCATTAACACACCTCCCACACCTTCTCCGCTGGCATCAGTACATACCACATAGTCCTTGTTTGGATCAGCTATACTTAAAACAGGAGATGTGAGTAATTGCTTAAGCCTCTCAAAACTTTGTTGACATTCAGAACTCCACCTGAATGTCCTCCCTTTCTTTTGCAAGGATGTGATGGGATATGCCACCCTTGAAAAGCCTTCCACAAATCTTCTGTAATATCCCGCCAATCCCATGAAAGATCTAATATCTGCCACATCTTTTGGCACAGGCCAATCCAGTATGGTTTTTATTTTCTTAGGATCTACCGCAATTCCATCCTTTGAGATCACATGTCCTAGGTACTGGATTTCTTCTTTATAGAAATCACATTTGCTGAGTTTAGCGTACAATTGATGTTCCCGCAATGTTTGCAATACCATCCGAAGATGTTTCTCATGCTCCTCCTTGGAGCGAGAATAAATCAAGATATCATCAATAAAGATTAGTACAAACTTGTCTAAAAATTGATGAAATACACTGTTCATTAAACACATGAACGTGGTGGGTGCATTAGTCAAACCAAAAGGCAGTACTACAAATTCGTAGTGTCCATACCGGGTCCGAAAGGCTGTTTTTGCGATGTCTTCATCTTTAATTCTGATCTGATGGTATCCAGATCATAGATCAATCTTAGAGAAAACTGTCGCTCCCTTGACTTGATCGAAAAGCTCATCGATTCGAGGTAAAGGGTATTTGTTTTTAATGGTGAGCTTGTTTAGCTGCCGGTAATCAATACACATTCTAAGAGTTCCATCCTTCTTTCTTACGAATAACACCGGGGCTCCCCATGGAGATACACTGGGCCGGACATAGTTCTTCTCCAGCAATTCCTGTAGCTGCATTTTCAATTCGGTAAACTCTGGTACACTCATTCTATAAGGGGCCCGCGAAACTGGAGCAGCTCCTGGTATCAACTCAATGGTAAAGTCTATATCCCTCTTTGGAGGTAATCCAGGAATTTCTTCTGGAAATACATCTGTGAACTCCTTTATGACAGGGAGATGTTCTAACGGGTTCCCTTTATTTTTAGTTTCTGCATAGCCTACCTGAATAGCATACACTCGGCATCTATTCCGGATGTATTTGGCCAGCTGAGATGCGGTGATTGGTCGGATCTTTACTGGTCGTTTAATTCCTTGCATTTCCTGTTCTATTCCAGCATCATCCTTGTACCGTATCATCTTCGTTTTACAGTTCACCAAAGCCCAATGCTTCTCTAGCCAGTCCATCCCAATTAAAACATCATAGGACCCGAGGGGTAGTATATTCAGGTCTGCCACTACTGGCTGTCCTGCTATCGTGATAGGGCAGCTTTTTACCTTTGCCATTACTCGTCTTTTGGTCCCTGTAGCTAGCTGTACTAGCCAAGGATTCCTGAATTTTTCAGGCTGTAATTTACACTGTTCAACTAACTTTGGACTAATATAACTTAAAGTAGCGCCAGGGTCTATTAGAATAGAGACGGAAAGGTTTAAAAGTTTACCTTCAAACTCTACCATGGTGGGCTGATATTCTACTTGGCGGTCGTCCAAAGCTGCATTAATTCTTGGCATACTCCGTCCCACATCACCCACGGTTGATGCCTCATGAATCTGGGATATCTGGTCAGCTCCCTTCCTTTGCGGACAATTCTTGACATAGTGCAGTCCACCACAGCCCCAGCACTGCACTGGAGGTCTGTTTGATCCCTCAGCATCCATCTTGGCGGGCTGCTCACTCATTCTGGTTTCACCGATGGATTTGGCTCTGAATGCATTCCTTGGTGCTGCTCTATTGTTCTGATTCTTGTTTCTACCTTTGATTCCACTGCTTCGACTTCCTTTATAATTTCCAAAAGTTTTACTGTTCTTTTTCTCACTCCATTTTCTATTGGTACTATCCCCTTTCTGCTTACTCTGCTGATAGCAGATTCTGGCTTTGCGAATTGCCTCATCCATTGATTTAGGATTGTCAAATTCAATCCTTTCTCTCATATACATGGGTAGGCTACTAACAAACCGCTGCACCTTGGCTTTTTCTTCTTTAAGGTAGGGTACATAGAAAAGCAGAGATGTGAAACGATTGATGAACTCATCCATGGTCTGCTGGCCCAATCGCAGATCATGGAATTATTTTGCCTTCTCATCATAAAATCGTTCCGTCAAGTATCTCTCCTTAAAATATTTCTGGAATTTTTCCCAGGTTATAGTTCGTTCAGTTACTCCTTTAACAATTTTTACCTCCTCCCACCACAGTGCTGCCTTCCCTTGTAACTGGAAGATGGCCAAACGTGCCTTCAAGTTATGGTCATACTCATACAGCTGGAAGTATTTATTCATGTTGATTAGCCATGCCTCAGCTGCTTCCTCTTGTTCCCCATCATAATGTGGAGGTTTAATCTTTCAAAATTCCCCTTACAACTCCACTTTTTGATGCTTTGAGGTCTGTTGTTCTGAGGCATTAGCAGATTGATCCTCTTCTTCTTCAGGGATTTCAGATTCTGCGTGATAGCGTTCTTCCTCTGTTATTCTCTGCTGCTCTGTGCTAGGGTTAGCTAGTGGTGGGTTCTGTTTGTCAGACAGGCTTTTTAATATTCTCTCCTGCTCCATGGTCAACCGTGCATTATCTGCCCGGAGCCGAGCCATTTCATTTTTCAATTCTTGAACGGTTTCTAGTATGGCTAGATTCGTGCTGCGGGTCTCCTCACCCAGCTGCACCCACAACTCTGCATTGTCTCCAAAATTTGCTGCAGGCCCCAAATTGGCTGCAGGCCTGTGCTGTGCGCCGCCCGACCCCTGCATGCTAATCAATTGTGATACCTCTGTTACTCTTTTCCTTCTTCTTAACTAGCCTGGTCTGATCATGAAAGAGATAGTATTGTGAGCTTCCTGCACATTTTTTACTTATTGTTAATGTCATTATGATCTTCTCGTCATTCACATCCCAGAGGCCACAGTATGGATAACTTGGCTCTGATACCAATTGTCACATACCTATACGAATATAACTACACATGTAAAAAAAATTTATGGTATAATATAAATATCAACAGTAGTTACATATAGGTATATTTCTACACTTGTTATGCGTAGGTTTCCACGATTCTTTAATTAATATATTTGGACATTAATTTGGCTACCACAACCATGTATTCGGCCTAACCCAAAGGCAATTACACTATGGCGGCAGGTATAGTTTTCCATAACCTATGGACCGGTGATAATGTGGCTGTGATCATCAACCTTATCATTTTAATGTTTCATATCACGTGACGGTGGCATGGTCACGGCACTTGGGCTTTCCCGCGCCTTCCTCTTTGATTACATCGCCCTCATCAACGGTGGGCATGAACTGTGAGAGATCAAAGGTTAATACTACGCCACGTCTCTGCCTCTGGCAGGTAGGGTATATACAGATCTTTTTTCTGGTTTATTCGTGATTGTTCTTTTGCTCCGCGTTCATCAGCTTCCTCTGCCCTCACGGCAAAGCGTTTACTGTGCCATTGCGCTCCGAGGCCACTGCAACTTCGAGTTCTTACCCTCTTACAGCAAGATTTCTCCACATGGAGTCTCAGTCCGGACCTAGCCAGGTAAATGTTCACAGTTTAAGGATTTGTTTTTTTTTTTTTCGATCAGGTGTTTTAATGAACTCGGATTAACGCCTGATCTTTTACTTGCCAGGTATGAGCAATTTCTCTTGCTTCGATGGATCTGGAAGAGCCCTGCCATCAAGGGCCGCCGAACTTCTAGGTATTTAACTGATATCAGGGTTTGGTTTTTATGATTGTTGCATTGTTATCCCTCTCGGTTTGTCAGAGGGTTTTGCTCTAGCTTAAGGATGAGACCCCAACCTGAACATATCTGGTTGGCCACAGGTATACAAAGACCTGGTCTCGTTCCGGCTATATAGTCTTGGGATATTTACGGCATCATCTCTCATATGAAGATCTGGGTTACTATCCTACCTTCTGTAGCTTTAGGTTCTATCTGTTTTACTTAAACTGATGTATAATCCTGAATATGCTGGTGGCTACGGCCGTGAGTTTAAATGTTTGGCAGTATTCGGTTTACTGAACTATGAACCTCTGCGAATCTCAGTTTATGGATTTTCATACTTCTGTATATATTTATATGCTGTTAATTTTTCCTCGGATACGAGTTGAATATATCTTGTTTTATATTACACAGGTTTGATGGTTGCTCCGTTGCATATATTTGATTTCTGGTTTCAATCTGGATACTCGCATGTATGTTTGGTTGCACCCGTTAAGGGTTTGTACTTATACCTAGGGTTTCCTCATGCACCCTGGTAGCATGCGGTCACACCTGCAGCTAACCCTATAGATGTATGGGTGACCTGCGATACCTTCCGAGGTTGGAAACCCTTAAGGCTGTAACTTGTTTAATGGTTATTGTCTATTTCAGAATTCCTCATTTTCTTGTTTACATACTGTCAATGTAACTGTATCTTATTTCTTTGCTTATCTAAGCGTTATTTTCCACAGTTCTTATAGAATAATACCGTCATTACGGCAATACTCAATGTAATCGAGTTCTGTTACTTCTGAATGTACTTCGATGTCTATATTTGGCGTTTACATTGTCTCAGAAGACGATTGTCGATGTTTGACATGAATCGAGTCTCTTTTATGGATGCTGCACGCATTATAACTCTATTCCCTACACTGTCTTTAATTATTACTATGTTTAAGATGCCGTTGCTACGGCTTGCTAGAACCCTCATGGGCTAGCTGAATCGATTTTCCAGTTTTCAATGTTTAATATTGTTCGTCCTTGGTCATATAAGATTCACGTTCGTCTTTAGTATTCAGTGGCTATTAAGGAAGGTATTTGCTCATTTGAGCCATATAGGTTCGAGCCTTATCTGTTTAATTGGAGTATGGCTATGAACTCCTCACCGCTTCAGATATGATTGTTTCTTGGAATCCATCCTTAATACAGAACTGGGCTATCAATTATTTCTACAGACTGTTTTGTCTTCGTCTTTCTTTATAGTTACTAGTTGACAGTCCCTAAATTGCTAGTCCTCTGAGTTCTACAACACTCTAAATATATCATTTCTTACATACAGAAACATATATGCTTCTTGTTTACAGTTACTGTAATATATTCTTCTAGTTTACCGATAGCGGTAATCTTTATGTATTTGGTTCACAGTTTACTATCTAGGCTGGCCCAGCCTATCTATTGTCACACAATGTTCACTTAGGTCTAAGTAATTACAGCTGTCCAATACTCATTCTTGTTCTGTCTTTGCTTCTGTTTAGATAGTATTACTTATACTCTACTTACTATCTGTAGCTATAGTAAACTGACAGTAACAGCTACCTTTACCATTTACACAGACAGTCTTGGAAACATAAGGGTCAGATACTTACCTGATCTGCTCGGATATGTGAGTCCGACTCAGTGTCCTGTCTAGATCTGTGTAAAGCTTGATATCCTCCCAACCATGAGATTAGTCTCACAAGACCTGAATCTCCCCCCAAGCTTCTGCTTACCGGATCACTATCCTCAGTAAGCTAGCACTGTGTGCTTGACTATTTGGTCCTTACCAGACTTAGTCACCAATCAGTTTTTCCTTCTTTCTGTTCCTCTCTTTTTGTCTGTCTCTACAGCACCAAAAAAGGAAAACCATTCACCCCTTCCTTTTTCCTGGAAATCTTTCCAGTTAAGGAAGGTGGTTATTTTCAGTTCTAATAACTGTTTTCCCTTTTGGGAAGCTCAATGCTCTAGAGTAATTCTTTAAACACTACTTTAATGCATAATTCAAATCAACAAATTACTCTTTAAAAGAAAATAAGTTCTCAATATCATTCAGTTTTTACTGCAGTAACTTTTTAAACAATTACATTTACGGGGTCATCACAATTATATTATAGTTTCTACATATAAACGAGCAAAATGGTAAAACCTATATTTCTATATAAATAAAATACTTTTCTTCCATTAATTTTAATTAAATATAGTAGGAAATAAAAAATATAGTGTTGGAGAAATAATTATTATAACATTTGTTAATTTTGGTTTTTTCTCATATACACAAATATATACCACAAAATTTAATAATAGCAAGACTAGCTTTGTTACCATTGTTTTTTAGCAGTTGATATACACTTCTGAAATACAGATAAACCAAATAGCCCATATGTATGATGGTAATATTTTCTGGAATTTATTTTTTAAGGCTTTATCGCGTAATTTTAGATTTAAAATATTTTTAAAATTTCCAGAAACAATAGCAATCTCCTAACTATAAAATGAAATATGCAATTTGTTAATGTTCTAGACTTTTA
>APFE031711150.1:19048-39085 GCA_000404065.3 Pinus taeda
TTAAATAGAGATATTAATTATTAAGTCATTTACCTTGTTTTAGGCTTGGTCCGACCTATTGATGCCATCAAAAGTTTCTGCTATCAACAAATTGCACAATGGGAACTATTGCATATGTTTGAGGACTTCTCATTTGTTTTCTAAGAATAATTCACACATCTTCTAACTACTTTGAAACTATAAGAAAATATATCTTTGCAATGATATGTCAACTTGGTCCACCAACATTTTTTGTCACATTCACTAGTGCTAAGCATCTTTGAAGTCCATTGACAAATCCATTGAAAGTAAAGGAGGAACTTCATCCAATGAAAATAACACATCCTCTGAAGACTCCATGGACATATTGATCATATGTCATCTAATCATTTGGAGTCAATACTATAGACACATAATCACATCCATGTGTACTCTAATTAAGAAAATACTGAGTTGTTTAGAGAGGTGCAAGGATATTATTTTATCATAGAGTTCCAAAGCATAGGATCAGAACATGAACATGGATTGCTTTGGATTAAGAATGCACCAATATACCAACACTCCCTTCATAATGATTTCACTGCATTAATTAATCACTATATGAGTTGTGATTCAACATTGTTGGAAAGTGAGATGACTGAAATTTAGACACATCATCAAACAAATACTTGTAAAAAGCATAGGCATTTTGCGTATAGATTTCGTTTTCCTTTCCCACCAATTCCTAAAACTTGTATCTTGCAACCTTTTTGCAATGAAAACAATGACAATCAGGAAATGCAAAAAAAAAAAAAAAAATCTCTTCTACAACAATAAACCTATTCAAAAAAGCACACCATTCGATCATTTACTAGTCGATCTTGGAATTACAAAAATGAAATACATTTTTCTCCTTCACTCTTGTACCACTCGACCTACTTTTGTGGCCACTAACATAAGGGGCAGTCTGCTGTTGAACTGTAGGTGCAGATGGTCGGAGAGGAGCAGACAATGTAGAGCTCATTAGCGAAGTGTCGAACAGAATTCTAGATGTATATTTCATGGGAGAAATCCATGGACTAGATGTTGCACCAGAGAAGGTACCACACAAGGATTGGTAACCAAGTAGGATGGACAGGCCACCATACAAATGTGCGTATGGTGTCATTACAAACATGGATGAGGTTGAGTGAGAGACTGGAGGTTTGTTCGAGAGGTGTAACAAGGGAAGAAGTGAAGGAAACCACTAAGGGAATGAATCAGTTTTCTGGTGGAGTCGCCAATTTGTTATACATAATCGACGAATATGAACATAAGTATTTTCCCTAGACCTAGTGTCCTCGTGTAGAACAATAGAAATCAAAGACTATAAATTTTTCCTTAGAATAATTGGAGAATGGAAAGATGCTTACTTGTGATATGTTGCAAGCTCTTATCTCCTCTTGGCTTATCAGTGCCAACCATAGCTTCGATCGCTATAATTAGAACCTACACAAACAAACAACACAAGCCAAATATCTACGACATTTGTGTAGCATTATCCAATCACTCTATTCAATGGATCAACATAGCATTGAAACACATGTATATACACATAACATAACACATGTAAGAAAACGATATAGTCTTTGTATTAATATGAAAGAGAGAGAGTTTACAACCAAAAGTGGAAGTTTATCCTCTAGAGATCCTCCCAGTTTTACTTGTCCTTCCTTGCCACAATGTACACCTCAAATCCACCCTAATGCATGGGAATCATAACTCTCTTATGATCAAAGTAGCAACATAAGGTTATGATTAGTCTCCAAAATCAAACCTCTAGCTTTTGAATGACAGTAAATATATATGAGAGGATGGTATTTTAGGAATTCTTATCCATTTGCCAATCTAGGCTTAAGATCCACTCTTGATAGGAGGATGAGCTCAAGGGATAAGAGGTGAAAACTCCAAGGTAGGGGAGATAGGATTCGAAGTTATTATCCAAGGTAAATGGTTGTAATAAATCCTGGAAGCTTCTCGAAAAGGAAACTTCTAGATTATTTTTATTTTTCCAAAAATTCTAAAATTTTCACACCCCTAGCAAGGGCCAACCTTCTTTGCTCAGAGCGAGTGCAAAACTGAGTAACCTGTTGCTGAACGCATGTCCCTAAAGGGCCAGGGTGTGTTGGGCCTTAAAAGAACTAGAATGAAGTAGTCAAGGTTAGAAACTCAGGGATTTGTGAGAGTCATACTTAGGGATTTGTGTAGGGAACATGTCAAGGTGTTCATGGATGTTGATTGATCCAATCTGTAGGCCTATTAACCAGATGTGACAAAATGGCCTATAAAAAGGTGGTTTTTGTTCTGCTATGGTTAGTACAGGAAATCAACTCATTTTTCGATTTGGTGAGAAGTAATATTAATGAATACAAAAATTTAGTTAGCAATGACATAGTTGCTTTGAGTCAAAGGCTTGAATTGTTGCCTTATCTAGAAATTAAAAATAGAGAACTTCTAAATGCTAATTGAATGAGGAAAATAAAAGTTCGATGGTCTAGAATAATCAGTACACTAGAAAAGATTAGTTCTAAATGTGAGAGCATAAAGAATACGAGAAGTGATGTGTTTCTAAAGGGGATGCAAATTGTTCAAGATCTAGACAACCCATGCATCATACAAAATTTTGAATTTATTACAAAAGATACGCTAACATTTGAATTGGATAAGCAAAAATAATCAATGGAATAATAATTTGATGATATAAATAATTTTACTTTAGAATAAATTTGCAACTGGCTAGTTAGCTTTGTTATTATTAATGACAAGAAATTTTTGTTAATTTCTCAGTTACAAGAAGAGGAAATGGAGATCGAAAAATAATTATTCAATCAACATGCAAGGCTAGAGATTACAATGGGACCAATGAAATAATTCATTTAAGCTAAGATGAAGACATTAGTTTAAGAATCCATGAATTGAGAAGACAACTGATATTGAAACAATTAGCGTATATGTTTTCACAAATTGTAACTGTCCTTAAATATTTTCATATTCATTTTCTTTTTACTAGTATTCAATCATCATGAATTGTTATTTTTACCAATGTCACATAGTTTAATTTTTAAATGCAGTTCCTTGTTTTCTTTTGCAGTTTCCTCTTTGCATGTTATGGTTCATGCATTCTTGTATCAGATGCAGAAGCATCTAGTTAAAGAGAAGATACCAGGATAGCTTAGTGAATGAGCCATTGAGCCTTTTCATTATTAAGACAAGTGATTCCCATTGAGAATTAGAGTTCTTAATTCTTAGCATTTGATCTTATGTGCATTTGGATTCTGTTTATTTATTTCAATTATAGTTATGATGACTAAAATTTGAAACTGGATACTATTCTTATTATGCTGATTTTATTTCTTAATGTTACAGACTTATGCTTTAAGCACTTGTATTATGTCATCAATCATATATGCCAATAACATGAAATGTAAAAATAGTTTGGTTTGCTATGAAACATGAATAGTGTTCATTTTCATCATATTTTTAAATTTGTATGGAGTACAGTACTCTCGGAAGGGCTTTTATTATGTTTTCGTCGTATATGTTTATTTTACATCACGAAAGTTTTTTGTTGTATTTCAAAATGAAAGTGAGATATCAATTTTACATGATTTCAATTTCAATTGGTCTTGTTTTATATTATGTAACCTTTAAAGAATTAATTAGCGATAGAGATTTTTGCGAGCAACTTTCCTTGTACGAGAATATTTCATTGTACGAAGTACGAAGATTCATATGATGAAAGCTTGAAATATTCCTCCGCATAATGGACTTCATATACAATTCCACACAAGTCCTTTTACACAAAGATAACCATAAAAAAAAAAAAAATTCACCATGTGAATAGCACAATCTTTAATCAATTGATTATCAAGTTTTTTGTGTAGAAGAAGTTGATTTTTCTGGAGTGCAGAAACCATACTCAGACTACAGGAGGTGTTCATTGGAATTTGTGCTTATGCTTGATGGTTTTCCCATTGCATAATTTAAGCCTCTGTGTTTTCAAATAAAAGCCATATGTGAAGGTAAGAAAAACCATAGGAATGCTTCATATTATACAACTTTGGACTCTACTCTCGCACTCTGCACTAGAATCATATTAACATTAAACTATTAGTAAACAAATATAAACATTACACTATTAATAAGAATCAACATTAGATGTGTTGCAATTTCAAATTTCAATGGACCTTCTTGTTCCGTCGATTAACTCAATTAGTAACAATTTATGCGTTAATATTATATTTTAATTATTTCAAAATCATAATGAAAGCTTCAAAGATTTTCATTTTGTATTAATTTTGAAAATACATGTTAATATTAATATTTCAATGATTTGAAAATCATGATTTTATATTTAATATTTTAATGCTTTGAAATAATGCCAAGTCAAATAACACTACGAAGTGATAACCATTTTTTTGGTATACATTGAATTGGGTTCCCAATGAAACCTTATTAACAGTGTGAATGAAATTGCTCAATTTGGAATTAAAAAAAAAAAAAATTAAGTACCTTTATCGTAAGCTCACTAAAGAAGGAAATAAGAAAATTATGGACATTATTGTGAATAAGCAGGTACTAAACTAACCTACAGAGTGAAACTAACTAATAGAATTTGTAGAGCACGCTTTGCAATATGCATGTTGGTGGCGTATATTTCTACATAGGAAAACACTAACCAAAGAAACAGAAATAAGAAATTACAAAGAAATTAACTATTGACCTTATTAGGTAAGTTTGCAAAATTTTTAAATGCAAACATAGTGTAAAATTAATTTCGTCTATGCAAATGAAGTTCCATATGCAGTGTTGTTCTGCCGCATATAGTCCGCCCCCGTACAATGAGAAATCTAGACAATGAAACATAATAATATCAATTGGAAATTCCCTCTTCAATATATATAATGCAACATAGTCCCTTCCTCTGCCACTAACTATTTGATCAAGATAGAGTTGGATCCGCATTTCATGCACATGAAGTCCATCGTGCAGAAAAAATCTTTTTTGTGTTGATCTCTGGACTTCGCACTAAAAGATTTTATTGATAATATTATTGGTAATATTTTAGTTATAAATAATACATATTTCCATATTCTTGTTTCTCTTGCATTTGTAAATGTAACAAGATAACAATGTATGTCACAAGAAGAAGAAGAATAAGAAGAAGGAAGCCTAGAATATCAATGACAACTTAATAAACATTTGAAGATGCACAAAAAACTCGACATTATCACATTGTGACAAAATAATCTTGCTCCGAACATCATCCAAAAGCTAACACTAAATAATACTCTACAAATCACAATTCAAGAGAACTAATTATGCATTTCCATGTTGCAACTTCATATAAGCACAATGTAATGGAAATGAGAATCGAACTAGTTGGTTAAGGAATAGTCTGAAAAATTGATTTACATAAGAATTGTTTGGTCTTCATCTCCATTTTTCAACACATTCATTGTCATCTATTCCACAGAAGAAAAAATAATAATATTAATTGCAGATTTGTTCAGCATTCCCCATTTACTTCGACTTTGCAAAAGACTTGCAAGCACATCAATTCTAGCACCATTGAGTAGAGAAATAACACATTGTTAGAGCACTCACAATATCACTAAACTATAACATAATAAAAAAGAACGAAAATTAGTTAATGATATCATTGATTCACTCTAACAACATTTCCTAAAAATTTGTGAGATATTTAACCTGTCGTTTATAGTATTATGCTCTTGGAAGAGAGAGAGAGAGAGAGAGAGAGAGAGAGAGAGAGAGAGAGAGCCTTAGTCTCGAAGATAGATTGTTAAAAATCTCTAAATTGTTTTTTCCCAACTTGTGTTTAAATTATTTAAACAACGTACAAAGCTTTGCATGAAAAGAAGTGTGTGGAGATTTTCGCACACTAAAAACTCTGCATAAGCAAAGCTTTGCACAAGTCTAGAAAATATTTTTAATTAAGTTGTATTTATTAGCATCAGCTGGGGAGCTAAGTAACATATGACTATTACTTTTACAAATTTCCAGAGTGGTGATGGCATTATTGAAACTATAGCTTTAACATTTTATTTAATTAATGAAATTAATCATATTTACCAATGAATCACTTATTTCAAAACATGTAAAAAAATTAAGCATCTAGGAACACTTGGCATTTATTCTTTTGTTTATTTTTTAAAGGAAAGTATTAAACTTAAACATTTCAAAATCCATTGACGTTCAATTATTATTATTATTATTATTATTATTACATATTTTTCTATCTATTGATCCAACTATGTTAAGTATCTAATACATATGTTTAATATTTATATGCTAACTTGACAATACTAACCACTAATTTTGCTTGTGTTGTTCATAGAAGCATTCACTAGGTGTTCATCATGTAAACTTTTTAGCATACACATTACAACTGTGTGTCAAACTAGTTTTCGGAGGAGCTCGTTACAAATAGAATCCTCATATGACTACATGGTATTGTTATGGTAGTTGCACACTGTGAGAGACTATCATTTAGAATGAAAGTGCAAAACATGTAACATTATTGACAGGTAAACAATGCATTATTAATTCTATATGCGAGTACTAAGAAAATTTATACAATATATGATACAATCATCTAGAAATGATGTACTAAGTTCAAATGCTATATAATGTGATAATACTAAACATGTTTGGACAAAATATGTTACTATCATATAGTTCTTATTTCTGAAGTGCTTCCATGCTATGAAATTAGAAACTCTTATTTTTCTTGTTTTTGTATATTTGATCTAACTCATATCGTCATAGTAGTGGAAATGAATACATGAAGAACAAATACGATTAAGGACAATGATAAGTCTTCTAAGAGGCATGTTTCTATTTTATTTTGTTGTAATATGATTATATTTTCATTACACAGTGCAACTGTGTTTTTTTTGCCCCCATCGCTTTCGGGGCCATATTTTCTAATGTATCGCAACTAAAAGCAAATCTTTTTAAATTTCCAGGAAACATATGACACTTAGAGATTTGTATCCAAGGAAAAAATTACAAGGAAGAAAGTACTTTGAAATTTTTTATAAAACTTTTGTATTTATTAAAACTAAAATCTATCTAGAATTTTTGTAGACTAGTAATGACTTGGCCTTATCTTATTCTATTTTCATTAAACAATTCTTAATTTCAAATCTAATGTCCTTTTATGCAGTGATTTTAGTGTAATATTTGTGAATAGGAAAAAGTTATTGAATTTGAATGATGTCACAGTACAGATCAACAACAGTATAGAGATAGCAATTAATAGTACTACGAAAACAAATATAACAACAAACAAAACAAAAGAAATGGAAACTAGTGAAGAAATAAACACAAATAGGTGCTTTTGCGCATGTTCAATTAACTTTGTATCATATTTATTCTTTCTTTCTTTTTCTCTTTTTTTTCACTTTGTCCTTTTATTATTTTCTCTCTTTTTCTTTCTAAAAAAACAAAAAAAAAAATTATTTCAATTCAATTCTCATGACTAAGAAAAAAGAGGTTGGGTCTACGCCATTGTTCATCGAAGATATAAAAATATAACTAGGAATATTTTTCATGGTGTTGTCTTGGTTACATATCAAACATTTTTGGCCAAAGTAAATAAGTCAAAATCAATATTTTGTGTAGAATTAATAGATAAGAAAATGGAAATGACAATAACATTGCTTGTGCCAAGTTCGTTAATCGAACAACATGAATCAAAGTTTGTTGCAAATTCCAGTGTTTCCGTTAAATATTTTGAAATCATTCCAAAGAATAAATATGATAGTGGTGATTGTGAGAAAAATAAATTTCTAAATAGTTTTAGCAGTATATAAAACATTTCTCCTATTTATGCAGAGTACTGATTTTTCCAAACATGACAATTGCAAATTTGTCACATAATGACGATGCGTTTCTAGTGGGCACAATCACAGCTATTGCAATTTTGATAACGTAGAAAACAATTCAATATGTATTGGAAATCAAAGATGGAAATGGAGAACAAGACATGGTAACAATAAGATTTGTTTTATTTGAATGTTTTATTGTTACAAAGTTATTATCCACCAAGTTACATATACATAGATTTGTATATCCCAATGTTTAGGGAAAAAAATATTCTTCATCTATTGTATGGTTTTCATGTATTGTTTTACAAATTTTTCATATGTAACAAGGTCAAGTACATGATAAACTTGTTTCGGCATGTGTTTCAATTCAAAGATATTTGCAACAAAATGTTTTTTGTTGATCCTGCTAAAAAATATAGTTAAAAATTAATAAAGAGTTGTAGGTACTTCACAATCAACGTTCATATATGCATTGAACATAGGAAATAAAGTTGATAGTCTAAGAAAGCTACTTTCCTCGCCAAGTGGAATAAACATGTTAAGCTATATCATATTTTTTAAATAGACATCGATAAAGAACAATACATAAAAAATATATTTGATTTCATGTTACTAAGAGTTTGTTTTCTATATCAATTTTACAACATTTCCAAGGATACTCAGAGTGGTTAGCATATATACAAACCCATTTGAAATTGTATGTGCAAGATTTAGTACTCCAATTACAACTACTAGAGACATGAACAAAATTATGCTTTATTACAACGTTTACAAGCAGGACTCTCACTTTCTTTATTTTCATGACTTAAACTGCATCTCACACACAAGTGACAGGACTGAAAAAATGTATTCTAAGGGGCATTGAACTAGAAAGAGTATTACATATGCTATGACAAATTTCCTAGAACCAATGATGTGTAGAAAAAACAAATGCTATTGAAATCTTGATCAATTTCGAGACACACGACACATTTATGCTAGACCGTCAAAACTTAGTTGTATGTATACAATGATAGGTTTCCATGTTTACAATGTTAATCAACTTGGTAATGACACAATTCTCACTCCTTGTATTTCCAAGCATCCTAACATTTCCTCAAAGTTCCTGATTTAGGAAATGTTTTTTTATCGAACAATTCTTTTGTTTTATTCGATATTTGCGATATGATTTCACATTATCAATCAATATGCTATACTCATGGGAATAAGATTAGTAATGTAATCGTCAGAGAAAACAATACGATTTCTTCTACCAATGCAAATTCTAGTATAACATTGTACATAAACGTAATCCAATTAATCATTTTTGTTCCAACTCTATGTTTTGTACTATGCTATGTCATTTTTTGCTTTTTTTTTTTGTAGTCTCGTTTCTTACATTGTTTTCTTAATTTATCAAATTTGCAAGTTCTATAACTACTCATGGAATATTACAAGTTGGTTATTTATTTGTTTACGATTTCAGCCAATCAAGTATTTATTTATATTTAAACAATTATTCCATACAAGATTTAAACAAATATCTAAATAAATCATTGACATACAAAGCTTAAATGAGTTTCTAATTAAATAACCAATGTTATGATATAACTTATAAAATATATTGTATTTATACATAGATCTGTAATCCATAATAATATGATATGTTTTCTTTCTTTAACTATGTCGAGAATATTACAATACATAGCCTTTAGCATATACTGAACTTCAAAATTAGTTCAATAAATAGCGAAAATTAGCAGCAATTTCTTTACTAAATAACCATTGTTTCTAGACATTACACGTGTACTAATTATGCAGCCAAAATCAATAATTGATTCATTTATTCATGTTTTACAAGAGCTCTTATGACAATGTTCTTACGGTTTCTAGTTCATCTTCGAGTTGCTTAAGCATTTGTTGAAGTTCTAGTAGTTTATCCATTAGCATTAAAATACCTTTGCTAAGAATTAAGATATCGTGATTGAGCATTAAGATATCTTCGATCCCTACATGTACCTCTTCCCATGTGCTCATGCCATTGTTTATTTAGGCCATTTCTTCACTTTTAGTAACAAATGGAAAAAATAGTCAAATTATAAAGCAAAACCTTAAAACACTTAACAATTTCAAAACAACAAGACAAGTAAATTCCCTATAACATATTATACAATCTAGAAAAAAATGAACATTAACAAATTTGTTTTACATGCACTTGGCATATATATAGTGCTTCAGTGGAAATAAGTCATCTAAATCATGAATTGGTATCGAAGTTCTGAAATGACATTTAACTACTATAAATTTTAATGGTATTCACTAATTAGTAATCATTATCAATACAGATAGTACTAATTTTCTTGACCTTCAATTAGAAAACACTGTTGAAAAATATGTTACTTTGAATCATATACATTTTACTTTAATTCCAATTTTTTTTCTTTTGGTAGGTAAGCACCCATAGGGGATTTGAACCAATGACCTATCGCAAGGAGTGACTTAACAGTGCACCCATTCATCGTCAATCCAAAGCCCCATGGTCTACTTAAATTCCAATTTGACATTGTCCAATTGGCACAATTAATTTTGATGATTAATCAATCTTGCATAATTTAGAAATTGATATCGAGATACCTTTTTATTAATATCATAAACCACATTCTATTTTCATTAACTAAATCTCTTTTTCCAATAAATAAATAAAAAATCATAATTATTCAATAAACTAACATGTATCCAACATATTTACTATGTAGACTTGCCTTGTTATCGGCCAACTTTTACTTTGCAAAAGTAATTCAGATCCTAGATTTCAATTCGCCACTAGAATACCCTTTTTCCTTTGTTGCATTATCGAAATATTAAATGAACTATATTCAATTAAATAACTAAATTAGGTAACAATTTATAACTTTGTATGGTTTCTATTGTTTTGTGTTAAGCTAAAAACTAACACTCCAAAACTATTATAAGTTTTTTTGCACAACAAAGGCTTCAATTAACTCTGCAACAATCAAACAAAACTTTCAACATCTAGAAAACCTGCAGGATCATTGGATTGCCAAAACCATTTTTCTCTGAGCATCACCACAAAACTATGGTTGGAAAGAAATATCCATTTTCATGTTGTTTTGTCATATAGGCACAACATAATAGAAATAATTCTGAAACTATTTAGTAAAAAAGTAGCATTCGAAGTAAATTGCATCTGACATTGAAGAAACAGAATTAGGTTGATTCACATAACTATCACTTCGCTTGCCACCTAGAGTACGATAATTGTTTATAGGTTTGGAATTGATGGTATATGACTAATATTTCGAACTAATGGAAACAGAGCTCTGCATAAACCTCTTTTAGGTATGCCTAGGATTTCAATGATTGTATCTCATTGATCTCATATTTCCCCTTAAAACTACCCATGTAGAATCTACAATAATTATGTAATAAAATATGTTATAAACACTAATGTTATACTGGAGAAATAACGAGTATAATATGTGATATTAAATACGAGAAATGAAAATTGATCTGTGCATTAGATTTGAACTTTTTCGTAGCCAGACTCTACACTTATGCATCTATTTCGAGAGAAAATAAACAAAATCCTTTAGTGCAAAATTTGGCAGTTCATAGAATCAAAGCTTGAAAGATTCCTCCACACAATGGACTTCCTCCATACTTCCGCACATCTACTTAATTTCAGCGACATAAACATAAACAAAGCTTGTGCTCAATGATCCAATTTTCTTTGGATTGCACAAAACCTTTTCTTAATTAATTGTTGATATTCAGGAATACACAGATACCCATTATTTATAATTAAAATATTGCAAGAGAAAATATGAATTATTTAAAACTAAAATACTAGTGATAAAAGAATTATTTATAATTAAAATATTAGCAATAATATCGTATGGGTTGGCCACCACCCTCGGTGTTATTGCAAACAAAAAAATATGGATGATTTAATACTAAAATATTAGCAAAAAGCCTTCAATACGGAGTCTAGAGATACACACAATGAAAGATTCCAAGCTTCCTCGAGAAAAAATATACAAAAGTCTTTAGTGCTAAGTGTAGAGATATGCACAATGAAAGATTATAAGCTTCCTCAACACAATGGACTTCCTCCGCACATGTGCCCATTTTTAGCAAGATAACCATAAACAAATCTTGTGCCCAATAATTTTAACATTGATGTGGTTACAGTTCTTTTTATTCCAGAACACTTCAACGTTTAATCAATTGACTAGTGATATTCAAGAATATGGAACTTTTCATTATTTATAACTAGAATATTGCAAACAGCAAAAATGGATTATTCAATACTAAAATACTAGCGATAAAAGAATTATTTATAAGTAAAAAATCACCAATATATCGTATAGTTGCACCACTTGTCTCATTCTCATTGTAAAAGCGTCAGACCAATGCATACACGAGGGTGCTTGAAATCTTCCTCTGCACAATGGACTTTCTCTGCATTTCTACACATATGCCTAATTTCATAAAAAAAATTGCCATAAAAGTGATCTGTTATGCCATTACCAAAACCCTATTCTTCACATTCTCTATACATTTTCTGGGATAGCCATAACTTTTTTTTAGAATGATGTTAATCTAGACACTAGTTATGTTCTTGTGGTACATATATGACTGGCATTTATGAATTAACTTATGTGTTCTTCCAACTAATTTCTCATGGACCTAAATTTTACAATGTTGAGGGGAAAACATATTATGTCGGTGAAAATTTGTAGGCTAGTCTAGTGGGTTTTGATTGGTCTATAGGAGGTTGATGTCATGCTTGTAATATGTAGCAGGGAGTGTGACAACGAAATTACGTTTGCAGGATGAAATAATCATGTTATTTGCATTTACTCTGGTAATTTGTATCATTTACTATGGTAGCTGGCAACGTTAAGTGTGGAAAGGACTTTAATTTATGTGCAATTATGAAAATAGTTCAAAAATAAAATCATTACTTTGGGAGTTCTCCGACCTTGAAATATTTAAATATTTAAGATCTTGAATTCAACTTGATATTCCCAAGCTGAGTTTCGATTGGTGGTCCCTACACAACATAGTCCTCTGTATCCACATTGCCATTGTGTGAAAGTTCATTGTGCAAAGGTACGCACACTGAGCTAAACTTCCACACAATGAAATTTGCATAGAAGATCGCCTCATTGTGTTGACCTTCGCACATCAATTTTTCATACAATGATTCAATTTTTATAATATTCCATATCTCTCATTCTGCTCTATTATATAATTACAAGGAAGAGCATAGATGGATGTACAATCCCAATTCTTACTATTATTAACCATTAATATATATTAACTATATTAACTATAATCATTAACTATATTATAATATTATAATATTAATAAAATATGTATTTGGCAGAAGCAATGGATCGAGTGAATTTATGATCATAATTAGGGCCCCATTAAACTCTTCTTTTAATGCAATCAAATTAATTAACTCTATAATATTAACAAAATATTTTTTTATTGGAAGAAATGGATCAATTGAATTTATAAGCATAACTGGGGCCAACATTAAACTCTTCTCTTAATGCAATCAAACTAATTAAAAAGTATAGTAATGTGTAGTTAATTGTCAACTATAAGCAACAATATTAGTCTATAAATTAATATGATTAAATTGAATTATCATTTAAGGCATCAAGATTCTCTTTTAGAAAAATTATAGTCTCAATACTTGTACAGTGAGAGCACCCCTTCTTTTAGCCTATATGAACAATGCTAATTCACATTCAAGTAGGGTGGGAGAAAAAGGTAGGATGTATCATAGTTTCTTGCGCTAGTGGAGTCTAGCCCAGAGCGTGTGTGGAGGAAGTATGTCTAAAGGTAGTGTGTGTATAGGAAGTTGTGTAGAGGTGATTGTGCAAAACAAGCAACGGTTGATACAACAATGTTGGTGAAATTTGGACCTCACATAATTTCTTGTAGAGGTAGGGAGATACACATTATTTATGACTAAAATATTAGTAGCAATATTGTATAATTCAAATGCTTGCTTAGGTGTTATTACGACTAGAAAATATGCATTATTTAATATAAAAATATGAGCAATAAAAACCTTTAGTTCCAAGTGTGGAGATCTACACAATGAAAGCTTCATTCACACAAGGGAATTCCTCTGCACTTCCACACATATGCCTAATTTGAAACATATTCAAAAATACAAAGATATGCATTATTTACAATTACAATATTATCAATAATATAAGCATAAATTACACATATTTAACACTAAAATAATGCTTACAATGATACAGAATACCCATCAACTTGGTAGTTCCTCTGACAAGATTTTTCCCCCACATTTATTTCAAGTGGCAGAGCAATTGGTGGTGGTATGCATTTTAGGCCTTCACTTGAATGATTTACTACAAAGCTTGAACATAGACAACACATGAACTGAAAATGTTTAAGCTCCTCTACGGGCCTCCAGCTGAGTGGTTTGCTTGTGCGAAAGGTTTCACTATGTGGAGCTTTGCTTGCGCTGGACCTTTCCTCTACACAAGAAAACCTTCGCACAACTTTTAATTTCTTTAAAAAAGGGTGGGCCACACAAAGCACTGCTACAAGAAAAAATCTTGGCATCTGACATCTTCCCGCATGGGTTACATCATTAGTGTCATGCTTTGCTTTGATTATGTTCTTTTTCATTTTCAAAAGCATTCTCAAATAAGGACAAAATGTGGACTTAATAACGAATAAAGCACAAAATGACTAGTTATATGGACGAAGTTGCGAAGAAGTGAAAGAAGATGTGTGAAAATGGCTTTTGTTGTGCATGTGTGGAGATGACAATAGTGACATATTGCAAGTGCAAAAAAAATTCTCAAATAAGGATGAAATGTGGACCCCGCTCTAATGATAAAATGTGCATCCACACTGCCTTGATCATCAATTAGTGGTAAATACAAGGACTATGCTACATTACAACTATTCCCCTTATTTCCATAAACTATTTCTTCACTACTGTGAAAATCTACATTCATAAATTGATTTATTAAGTTTTAATCTACAATTTAAAATTTAAAATTTGATATTAATTTATTAAATTTTAAAATATATATTTTATATTATATATTAATTTAATTAATATATATAAAAAAAATTGCTAATTAATTTTTAAATTTTTATTTTATTTGTAATATATAATTCTTTTCCAAAAAACATTTAGCAACAAATAATTTATATTAATATAAAAATACATTATTCTATATTAAAACTAAAAGTTGATTTGAATGAATCTTTATGAGATAAAGATTTATATAAGTAAAAAAAATATAAAATCATTATAATAAATTGGGATTTTAAACCTAAACCTCGAATTATACAATCATCTTCATTTATTACTACAAAACAACATAATCAAACTACACACTAGAATATCATATTACTACAACACTATCATACTAATACACTAGGGATACAAAAATAAATGGAATTTTATGTAATTGTGCTCTTTATACGAGAATTTATGCATGAAATATATATATTATAATATTATATATATATACTATATATATATAATTTAAGTCAACATAATTTTGAAATTTCATTAGTGATTTGGTTATTTGGTATATTATTATGCTAAAACTTTAATTAGTTAGCTTAAGTTTTCAATCATGAATATAAATTTTGGAAGCACACATGTAAAATTTAACTTTTTGCATGGACTTTTTTGGTCGACAAACTTAGGTTAACTTATGTTTCTAGAAAGTTAGATAATAAAGCCATGCCATAATGTTATTGCCACCAAAGTGCTTCATATGTTCCTTGAACATGTAATTCATATAGCCACACTCACTCGGTAGTGGCGACATTTATTTGTAAGATGGAGGATAGGTTGTCTAATTTGTAATATTCTCTATAGTATAAGGGTTTTAGTAATTACCTATTCCTTATTCAAGTAGGAGTAGTGGATTGAAAATGCAGCGAGATATAAACCTGGTTGGATGACATCATAATAATAGAAAACTTGTCTTTCTACAACAAATTTGTTTGTCAAATTGCATAATATTATGCCGAAATAAATGCAATTGCATAATATTATGCTTTGTTTTTTCGTTTAGTTATGATAAATTTGTTCAGCATGCATCATCTAAACAATTTATTATTTTCTTTCTATTATTTTCGCTATCACTCCACATTTAAGAAAAATAAATGAAAATAATTAGTATCTCTATAATTTTTGGTGTCTACACAAACACATATTTTAGTGTTATACTCCACATTTAAGAAACATAAAAATGAAAATAATTATTACTTCTACAATTTTTGGTATCTATATAGGCACATCTTTTAATGTTTTCTTCATTTTGAATATTGCTACTCAAGAGTTATCATTTAGAAACAGACACGGGAGAATTGACATATTTTCAACACTTTTGCAACGTGTTTAGCATCCAGTTTCTAATGTTTGTGAAAGATGGGCATCTTTATCTGCAAATTCAAGGTTCAATATCCATAGAACCACAACACTTCTTACGACTACCCCACAACTTTTCTCTTTCCTGTACATATAATTCATACATACATATTAATTTGCTAAATTTACATTCATTCATAAGATCGGGGACATGTAGTCCAATCTTTTATACACTCTATAGTGTATAAGGGTTTTGGTAACTACCTAGTACTTGTTCAAGTTGGAGCCATGGATTGAAAATGCATAGATAGCGATATTGAATTACTATAGATGAAGGTGGTTGGGTGGTGCTATAATAATATCTATTAACTAGAAAACTTGTCTTTCTGCAACATATTTTTTTGATAGATTGCATAATACTATGTTGGATAAATGATTTTTTTTCCAATTTAATAAATTAATTTGGATCATTTTATCCAACATGCATCATCTAAATTCGACATCTTTCATGTCCAACTAGTAAACTCAATCCTCCAAGTCCACCAACTAGAATACCATCATCTTAATGTATGAAGTGTTATCTCATGATTTGTTATTGTGTCTCTACTTTGAACTACACTTGAATACCTCTATGTGTTGGATACCCCTATACCTCTAGCTAGTCTGGTAGCTAGTATGACCATAACAATATAGCTCATAAGAAGTTACCTCCTCATGCAACTATACTTGTTTCAAGCCTTAGTTTCTCCTCCATGCAACTCCTTAATCACCAAAATCTCAACTTGGTCATGGTACCTCTCAAGGCATTCATATACTCGCCATCCCCCATTACGGCAGTAAGTCACACCATCATGTCTCAATGTGATAGTGCAGTGAGCCAACTATTTAGGCCACATCCTCCATCTCCATCCAAAATTTGTCTTGTCGCAACTAGTAATACTCCTCCATTATTTTGTGTCACGTATATTAGCAAAGGTATAAGGTGTCTGATTCTATCGTTTTCCTCCTCAATGAATATCTCCAATTATGGGCCATGTGGTTACTCACTACCTACAAGTGTCTCTACATTTGGTTCAATGTCCTTCTTGGCACATTTGAACCAAGATTGCAATGCCTTTTGGTCACACTCCTAGATCATAGGTGAGTCATATGCATGTTTCTTAGAACATTCTGGCATCCTTATCTCTTCAACAGCCTTTGTTGCTACTTTGGAACATCTCTATCTATGAAAATGTAGTCACACAAGATCTCCAAGGATTTCACATGCTCTAATAATGAGACACATATCCTCTCCCCATGCATTGAATCAAGTCAATTGACCACCTTCGTCTTTGTAATGCACCTGACTGTTAACTCCCCTACTCAGATTTTCTACTTTAGCTTGGAAAATCTTATCAAAAGCATATAAACAACATTCTTTGTAGCCCCCTCTGAATTCCTACTCATCTAATGCAAACACTACTCCATATCCCAATTGAAATTCCCAAGTAGCTCAGATATATGAGTGTCATCATATAGTTATTGTTCTTTGATCTTGATCTGCATAGGAGCATTGGAGACATCTTGCACAATCACCCTCTTCAATATTGCAATTGTATTTTCTTGGTCCTTCAATCTTCGTAGGATGTCTATTAACTCCCTCTCCGCACTCAACATTAACCCCATGGCATCTCTTTTCTCAGAGGTGATCAATACGTATGTGGCCTCTTACACTTCTTGCATGGTATTGTTGAACATCTTGATCATTTTCCACATACAATCATCCAAATATGTGACATTCTTGTTATGCATTTGTAGTGATTCAACAAGCTAATCCATCCCCTTTTCCATTGCATGCACGTTCTCTTTCATCTTGAGTGATTTTGGGTCTCCCTTTGTCTCATTGCCAACATCCTATGATCTAGCCATGGCTATACCTACAACCAAGTGAACTTTGCCTCAATACGAATTTGTGACAACTCTGCGATGTACTTTGACTACCTCAATTGCCAATATTGTTTTGATACCATCTATTATATCTGCATAGTCGCTTGGGAACCTCATTCGACTTGGTGCTCCCAAGTTGCTCGTCACTATGGGTTTTGTGGTATTATGGCTTGTTTGTCCTACGAGTTCAATTGATCCAAGATTCCACGAGTCTAGACTATGCCTCTTATTCAATTAAGATATATTATTATGATTTAATACTTAACCAAATTTACTTTATGTAAAACAATCCAAATGTAAATTTACACAAACTACCTTAAAATATCTTAAGCTTATCATCTAGCAAATAATGTTGAGTTTAGGCTTACATATATGAAAACTTCTCAAGAACAGGCTCTAAGAGTCATGGGGCTTCACTCAATGAACCTCTCACATATCAAGTTGTGGCAAACTAAACAATACTCTTATTTTAACTACATATTAGAAAATATCTCTAAAAAACACATTATTTAAGGCCCTACCAATACAAATCCAATACACAATCCCAATTTAAAAACCTTTACATTCACTAGATATTATATGTATCCATTTTTCATTAACGCTTTTTATCCCCTTAATATTTTTTCATTAATTGCCAGCTTCATTTTTTATACCTACTAATATAAAAGCATTTTACCCCTATTATATGTTCACTGTGCTCCCCTAATAAAACCCCTATATAAAATTCTAAAAAATCTAGAAAATACTTAAGTTCAACAAAATTCCAAAATTCCAATATAAATTTGTTGAAATTTCATTTATTATTAACATCTACCAATAAATTTAACAAAATAGTATAATTGTTTTAAATTTTTATTCATCGTAATATAATTGAGTGAAATTTTGATATTATCTTATTTAAAATAGATCTTTGAATACATAGATATATTCAACAAAATAAAAAGCTTCGAAAAAATCGTAGTTAAAGCGTGCACATTTTATTTTATCAATCAGTTAGGAAAACCTTTGCTTTGACTTCACTGTTTGCCACACGGAATTTTACACCCCGTATCATCATCGATTGCTTTCGACTCGTGTAGGTCGTTGTACAGAACACATCGTCATTGATTTGTGAATCTTTTGGATTTGGATTTTGTGTACACAGCCGTCAATGCATCGTGACGTTGAAGTCCACAGCCGATATTAAGATATGCATAAGTTTTAAAAATAATAGAACTTATAAATAAGCTTAGAAATTTTGGTAAGAATAAGATCGTTCGGATTTTTAAGAAATTTGATATCCCTTCAACTTTTAGGCACCTCAACACCATTTGCAATTTTTCAGATTGGTGAAGAATTCTGTTAACCTTAAGGACATGAAGGGTGTCTACTTGATCCCTTGTTCATGTGGGACCCCCTATATTGTGGAAACGGGGCGCTCCATCCATCAAAGGATCTTCGATCAAAGGATCTTCGAACATGCTGTTGACCTAAGCCATGGGAGATCCAAGTCATCGGCTTTAGCAGAGCATGTAGAAAAGACCAAGCATCAGGTATGCATTGATGAGGCCAAGGTTGTGGCTAAGGTTGCTCAGTTCCATCATCTTAAATTTAGGGAAGCTATAGAGATTGAAAAGAGGCCGAACAATCTCAATAGAGATGATGGCTGGAAAATCAGTAAGCCCTGGATTCCAGCGCTCTTCTTAGTCGGTGTTTCTGCCCCCTCCTCGAGGTTGTACTATTTTTTTTTTGTATTATTATTAATATTATTATTGTTTTCTAACTTAATTTAACATCCTAGTTTATATTAAATAAATATATTTCCTTTTATACAAACCATTTTTATTAATTATTTCATTTATTTTGATGAGAGCTTTTATTATATAT
>APFE031711150.1:39245-100618 GCA_000404065.3 Pinus taeda
ACAAATATCTTACCTTTTTATAACTAACCAATAAAGACTTTTAATCTTAACTTTTACCTTAACAAACTCTATATATATATATTTAACAAATAATTTAATAAATGAATTCATAACTGTTTTTGACTTACCATTAAATTATTTTTATCCTAACAACCTAATTTTAATTAAGATTATATATTGATTTAAAATTTGGTATTAGTGTATATAATTAACCATTAGCTTATTTCATTTATGTTATATTCACCTAATTGAAATTATTTCCATAAAAAGAAATAATAAATAAGAATATTTATTTTACATTATCAACCTAATGTTATTATTTTAATAAATAAGTAATTTACTTTTAAATACTTTTCACTTATTTATTTATTTGGACCTAATTTTACTTATTTCCATGAATATAATTATTTTTTAATAATATTATTTAATAATAATATATAATATTAAAATAGTATATGAAATTTTAAAATATAAATTTGACATTTTTAAAATATAAATTTGACATAACAGTTGTAGTTGTTTTTCAACTTGTCTTGAGGATGAACTGCACTAGTTGATTCGAAACGCGTCCACAAATGTCTGTCTACATGTGATTTACGCCGAAGTTATTCTTTCAAGATAAATTTGGTACAATTTTTTGAAAATCTAGATTATAGCTGTTAAATTTTAAGATTTTTGGTATCTATCTTTTTTGATAATGTTGAATCTATTGCTCTACAGAAAAATTTCAAACAATCCAACTATATGAATTTTTTGGAAAAAAAATTAGATTCTAACCAAAAAAAATAAATTCTGGCGAGTGACTTTATAGGGTTAGTCGACAACGCCACTAAAATACAATTTTCATAAATTCATAGCCACAATGCTTTTGGGCCTATAAATTTATCTTCTCATTTCATCAAATCTCAAATACCAACAACTACTATATACTTTGAATATAATATAACCACTGATTTTGAAGTAAAACCATTAATACATGTAACATACATACCACCATTTAAATTAATAAGGTAACATATATGCCGCCCATTAAATAATGTAGTTGCTTGGCCTATAATCTTTTACCTATTGATTACCTTTTTTTAGCGGCTCTCTGCTATTTTTAATAGATAATAATATTACCTGAACAGTTACCCAGCATCCAAAGCGAAGAGATGGCAAAATAAAAGGAGAGCATGTGGATCAAGATGGCATCTGTCTGTGTGGCACGGAATGCAATATCTGAGAGAACTGAAGGGATGATTTTCCAGATACGGATCTGCTTTATGTGGCTGCTCACAGTTACATAATTCACATCGTCATTGTGACACAGAGCGTATGGTATACGAAATACAACTACCCTATCCTTTAAGCATTGTTTTATTTTATATGTATTCTGACCAGTAGTGCAGTCTCTCTGATTGCTTCAGTTTAGATTTATTTTGCTGTCAAAGTTGGCAGGGATTTAAGGTGTTGTGTATTCTCACTTTCTACTCTTTTAGAAAGCTGCAATCGGAAGGATTTGAGCCTGCTTTCTCTCAAAGTCACAAAGCAACGTGCACGCATAATATAATACTTTGGTTGTCAATTCGATATATACAATAATATATGGAAAGCCAGAGCCTATGACGATATGCCTCTAGGAACTTTTGGTACTTTTAATTTTATGACTGTGATCCCAGCTAAACCTAACTGCCTTATGAATCTATTTACCATCTCCAATATTTATATGTATATGTAACTGAGGTATTGGATAATTGTGCATTTGTTTTAAAATTTATTTATAGTATATTGGTGTTGGATAATTGTGTATTTTTTAAAATTTATTTATAATATATTATTATTATTATCTAATTTTAAAGTCATTGTCAAGATAAACATTATATTGGTGTATGAGATTGTTAGGTCTATAAAAACATATATATTTTATCTTTCTAATTTTAAACTTATGATCTCTTAGAAGTAAACACAAACTTTTAACCATTAAACCCATTATACATTTTTGACATAATGTAATGATGTACTTTCTTATAAGTTTGCTAAAACATTGCTTTTTATATTAGTAAGAGAGATCTTTTTAAACCATTAATTAATACTCACATTAATCAATATTACAATGTATAATGGAAATGTGTAGAATTCTAAGATTTGTATTAGTTATCATATTTTTGGGTAGCATTTACAGCCCTAGTTTTTGTTATTTTGTTATTGGGAAATAATTTAAGTAGTTTAATTTATTTTATTTATTATTATGATTGAGTTTCAAAAAGTATGATATTAATAAATATTTTTGATTTGGTTACATAATGTTGTGTTAAATTATATTTAATTTAGAGTTGTATTTTATAACTTATTATGAGTAAGATGTTTAATTTATTCCATGTTCAAATTTGTGTTGACACATGCTTCTTTTAAAACAAAAATAAATTATAAATTATTTTTTAGATAAAAAACAATGACTACTATCAATAATGAGATTCTTATTATGCTCGCTGGATTTCGCTAGTACTACAATTCAATATGAAGAAGATGGGTTAACAATATTTCATTATTATACACAAATAAAATATTTCAATGTCATGTGAAAAAAACATAATTTATATCAATTTAACAAAAAGATAGATTAAAAATATATATATATACTTTTTAAAATCAAATCATATATATATTCATTCTTGTAGTTAAGACATATAGTTCTATTATTCTACATTTTCATCATTTTCATCATTTTCCATATATACTTAGTTTTATTTAAAATACAGTAAGGATTTATTACAATTGCAAGTTTAAGTTATATAGTTTATATAATCCAAAAAGCTAAGAAAATTTTCAAAATATTGAATCTTATTATGCATTGAAAAATACAAATTAAACAATAACAAAATTATATATATGGAAAAAAAAGTTATCTCAATGCAATTTAAAAAATGACAAAATTATATATATAGAAAAAGTTATCTCAATACAATTTAAACAATAACAAAATTATCTCAAATAATTGAAAATAAATAATTTCCTTTATAATTCGAAAGTTATATTTTAAATATTCTATTTCATTCATAATATTAATTAATTAATGCTTTATAGCCTTTAAAATTAGTTCAATTAGTTAATTTTTTTTTAAAGACTTTGTTAATAAAATGCCACAAGATTATTCTGAAAAAAAAATCTAAAACACATTAAAATATAACTTCCGGAAAGAAATAATTAATTCATACTTTATATCACACGTATCACATTGATGAGTAGGATGATCTTTTCAACTATGTTTAGATATCTAATGTATAAGAAGAATCTTTTCAACATGGAATCCAAGAGACTACCAAAAAGTGCTTCTAACTTTTGTCAAAACCCCCACCTTTGCCTCAAGTACGGGTGGCATAAGGATGCCGAGTCTTGGCTCAACCATTTGGGGATTAAGGAGGATATCATTATGGGAAGCAAAGATAGTGCCAAAGATACTATTACCACCAATTTTAAGGATAAGTTGTGGGAGGATAAGGAGTTGGAGGGTAAAAGGAAGCTAAGATACTATAAGGAGGTGATCAACCGCACCCTTGATAACCAGAGCTATCTCTCTATGTTGACCAACACTAAGAAAAAAATGAGCATCACTACATTAAGAACTAATTCTCACGAGCTTTGGAGTGAAACCGAGTGGTGGTGGCCTACTCCCAAGGCTCTGTGGAATGATAAAATCTTCAGATTTGTGATACTAAGAAGGTGGAAGATGAAAAGCAAATCCTTTTAAATTGTTCGGGTCTTCTTACTCACATCCACTCTCAATTCCTTAACATCTGCCATACTTCCAATCTTCTTGATTTATTAAGCTAGTCGAACTATAGTGATCTTGGAGTACTTCTTTCTCTTTTCTTTGATAATAGAAAATGAAATTTGAAGAATCACACTTAGATTCTTTTTCTTTTCTTGAGGTCTCATAGGCCACATTGGTCTTAGTGGATGTTAATCATCATCATCATCATCATCATAATTGTTTAGAGATATTTTGATTTCAGATTTACTAAGTGTATAGAGGGATCAAATCTCTTGAGATGCAAACTCTTTTACAGTGAAAAGAGAATTGATCCCTCTCGACCCTTGGTAGATCTTTAGTTAAGATGGATCTAGGCCCGTTTAATTTCCCCCTTTAAATAGCTTTATTCCACATGAATATATAGAAGGATCAAATCCTTTAAGATGCAAATTGTTTTACAATGAAAAGGGATTTCATCCCTCTCGACCCTTGGTAGATCTTTAGGTAAGATGGATCTAGGCTTGTTTAATTTCCCCTTTTAAATAGCTTTATTCCACATGAATATCATGGGTTAATACCATGAGTTCTCATAAACTAGGAACTCAAAAACCACAAGTCAAAATTACCTTAACTACCCATCAAAAATTAATAAAAATAACATAGAATTTTTATTTTTATTATTTTAGTGTGAAGTTGTTTTTATTTTAACATAGGATTATTTTTATTTTATTTTGGTCATGTCAAAATGTTTAGAAGAAATTGGAACATCTCTATGATACGAACATCTCTACAATAACTTATTCGTCAAACCAACACAGGACAATTATCATTAGCTATTATTTGCTAATGCAAATTAACTCATCACTATTATTCAAGAAAAACCACACCACTAAAATTACGAGTTGGAATGTCTCTAAATCTTAGATCATTAACCTATATCCCCACACCAAGAAAAAATAAACTCTTAACCAAACATAAATATTATAAAAAATAAAACTACATTAAATTTTACAATCAATTTATATTATATGATTATTATTATTAGGTAAAACTAAAAACTTTATTTAAAATTTAAGTGCGTAAATTTTTCTTCATGATTTTTATTTTCAAATAATATTTATTTAAAGGTTTAATAAAATGTATAATACATTTTAATTATTTAATTATTTTAAACTTTCGTATTTTTCTCTTTTTATATATTAAAATATTTGAATTTTAAAATGCTAATTACATTAAAATATTTTATATTTTAAAATAAATAAATTAATATAAATAATGAGCTTTCTATTTTTGGGACATATAATTTATATATTATGAAGTATATTTAAATGTTAATAAAGCATAAGTTAGATTTAGATAAGAAAGGATAAATTTATCTATTTCAACTATTTCATTATTATTTTATTATCAAAAACTAGTGTAATTAATTGGTAAACTAAATATTTTTTTATTGAAATTGGACAAAACAATTAAAAAAAAATGTATTTTTTATTATTTAAATAAATTTTAAATGCATAATAACTTTACCACCCTAAAACAATTAAACTAAATTTTGATTAAATTAACTCAAAATTCTTTAAAAAACACTTCCTCGTAAATTTAACTACACCTCAAATCTAACTAACAAAAAATAATATATTATATCATACTATAATAAACTAAATAAATTTATTAATTATTATATACTATATTATATTAAAATATAAAAATAATATAATATAATTTTAAAACCAATTACTTATTAAAAAACTATTTGTAAAAAACATTAATCTTTGCTTTATTTCCTTTAAGAATAGTTTTCAAAATACTTTGAAAAATAAATTAGGTGAATATATAGAGCATTTAAATTTTTTGACCATATAAGTTAAATTATTTCCAAAAAACATAAATATTATTTATTAAAAAATGATCCTAATGTTTAGGTATATATGTTGAATTTAAATGATTTTAGGCTTTTAGAATGTGCCTTGGGAATACGTGAGTGTTGCAAATAAAACTTGACATTAATATGAATAATTGATATGTTATCTAATTGTTATAATAATTTGGGTTAACTTTTTTCAATTTAGATATTTAAAAGAAAATGATGCGTAGTTTATTGTTTTAAGAGGTGTTTTCTAGTTTAGTATGTAAAAGAGTTTATAAAATTTTGTTTTATCTATATTTTGATAGAGACATATATATAATTTTGAAGTAAAATAGTTGTTTTATTATTAGGTTTTAGTTTTGGAAATCTATGATTTCATATATATAGATATAGATATACACACATTACTAGTTTAGATCTATCTTAACTGTATATGTACTAAGTGTTGAGACTAGACAGGGATCCAAACTAAAATTTCTTTTTGAGTGAAAAGAGATTTGATTTCTCTAGAGACTTGGTAGATCCAAAATTAATATGAATCTAAGCTAGTAATATATGTTAGAGGATAATATCATATTACATCTCTTTTTTCACAGTGAATTTTCCAATCTTAAATAATAAATATAAGACTTTAATAGAATTTGTCATTACTTTTTATTGAAAGATAACATTACAATTACAATTTTAACTTTTTTAAATTTTCATTTATTATATTATAGTATAAAATTTTCATTATAATAAATTGAAAAGATAAAACTATCTCTATGAAAATGTACTTGAAAACAAAAAACTATTTTCATAATAATCACATACGAAAATGTACTTGACTGAAATTAAATGGAAGAAAATGTAATGTTATTATTTATAACTTCCATGAATTTATCTTTACAAAACCTTCAACCAATAGAAATAATAATTTTATTTGTATTTTTTATCATCCGTTTTACACAGGTGGATTGATGAGCCTTAGATTTGGAAAACAGATTACTTTTTTTTTACATTTCTTCACAAAAATTAACAAATGCCTCCTTAAAAAAGGAAGTGGCCATCAATCTATTCAAATTGCAGGTTGTCTTTTAATTTTATTTTATACATGTTTTACTTACGAATACGAAATCATTTCTTTTGTCATGTTATTTTGTGTAGTTGATAATTTCAATTTACTACTAATAGGAAATTTATGTTTTGAAGCTAGTCATTGATGTTTGAAGTCATAATGTACACGGCTCATATGCTTCTAATTTTAGATGTTGGTATAAATACTAAATAGCCCAATCACATAAGACTTGTACGCACCCTAATTGTTTATATATGTTTTTGGGAATTGGTGGTAGCCTAAGAGGTTATTGTTTTTAATGTGTATAGCTAATTTATAACTTGGTTTATCTTAGACTTGTAAATATTAATATGCATAATGCAATTGTAAATGTTTGTTTATTTTTGTTTATTTTTAGTGAAGTTTATTTTTTCTGGTTTATTGTGGATATTTGTGAATATTTATACTATAAACTTGTAATTTAAAAGTTAGTCTATTGATTCTTATAAATATTTCCATTTACATTTAAATATATAAGTTTGATAAAATAATTAATAAATATAATTTATGAATAAAAATGCATTAATGCAAATATATTATTGGCGGAGTTTTATTCCATGAGAAATGGAATAAGACTATCACACTTCACTATTGGCACTTAATCCTTTATAAAAGGATTAACATGCATAACATATTTTTGGGCCTTTATATGGCCTATGCACACTTACCGAGATTAGCCTTTATCGCAAATCGGGTTTTGCTCCTCTGAACTCCCATAAGTTTGAGCTCTGATAGTCTGATTATCGCTATTGGATATTGCTTCTCCAACCACGCCTGGCTTCTTTCGCTCTAAACCTCCAATTGCACGATCGTCGATTGGTCTATCGGTCTATCGGTGATATCGCCACATCACTCATCAAAGTTCGCTATTTCGGTTGTCGATGTTTCTTGGCACCTCTGAAATGCGATTGTGATTTCAATCGTAGCCATTGATCACCCAGATCCAATGGCTGATGAGCACTAACACTTCACACTTCTCTGTTTGTCCCTTTACTTAGTTTTTATGCTAAGTCATCAATTCTTCCGTGGTTTGGCTTCTTTAAAGGTTTCGTCCTTCTGCCCATTCACAGCTCGCTCTTCCTTCTAAACTTAAACTCCTCACTCTCCTTTGATCTCTTTCCTTATAGAGCTCTTCAACTCCGCCTTCTGTTGTACTTGGGTTCTATTTTGGCCCAATTTCCCTTTGATGTTCTATTCAAACAGTACTCAATTTCTCCACTGGTATAGCGAACCAATTCTCCTCTTGATTCCTCGATTCCTCTTAATCAACTTCATTCCTCTGCGTCCTTCAAAATTATGCATGCAACTTGTTGCAAAGCCTACAAATTCACAAGTAATTCATACATGAAATATCGATTCACCCAATCTGACATAGTCAGGAATAAACCTCAGTGTGTGTGTGTGTGTGTGTGTGTATATATATATATAAACAAAGATTACATTCGAGACTCCTCGATCTTGCTCACACATACAGGCCTGATTCTACTGTTAGGAGCTTCTTCTTTCTTTGCCCTTAGGCTTACATATATTTTATTTATCTCACTCTCTATTAATTGAACGCGCAGGTTCATTATTTATAAGAATACATTGGATCAGATCACTGAAGAGATCCGATCAATCTGTTCCTTAACTAAAGCCCTAAAGCTCGCTACAGAATATATATGTGGCAAATTATAATTGATAAGTCTTTGAGAGACTTATCCATTCCATCTTTTCTCTGTTTTAAAACAAAAAGTCCCCTTATTCAGCTCAATGGTCCACATCCTCTCTTTGTTCCACTTTGGACTCTTTTAACATTACTCCGCACTCATGTTCTCATTTATTTGAGAGCACTTACAATTTCTTTCATTATCTAATTAAATCACTAAAAGGCCTAAATTACATTAACTTGAGACTTAATAAAACTGTTTCTTAAAAATACATGATCCCTTTATGTCTACTTTAATTACAATGAATTTCGTTAGGCTGAATGCCCCTGCATCACAGCCATCCATTCATTGTTATGTTTAACTAAAAAATCTACATGATATTACAAAGCAAAATGCAAAAAGATGTTGAGAGATTTAGGATGGCACAACTTCTTCACCATTTTTGGCCTTAACCACATTCTTCTAGTTTTTATCACTATGACCCGAAACAATAGTCATCCAAGCATCCACTTCACTGATTTAGTAAATCATTTCACTCAATTCAAAATATATTTTCCTTACTATCAATATGAATAATAAATCATGCATTTTATCAATTTAGTAAATCTTTTTAATCAACTAAATTATCTCGTTTGTTTTTTTTGTTGAATTATAAATTTTAAAAATATTCTAAATAAAATAACATAATAATCAAATCATTATTTTTAACTTCATTATTATCCATCTAATTTTAAAATATTCACAAAGTGAGCCATCAAATTAAATTCAACCTATTTATTTTACTATATGCCTCCAATTTACTTATTTAATATATCATTTCAATCTAGTGAGGTAGTGTTTGCTTTGGTAAACCATTTCTCTCCACCTGCTTAATAAATCATTTTCCAATTTATTTACTGGAAAATGGTTTTATTTTGTTAAATTGATTGTTAAAATTGTGGCTTTTATCTTCATTATATTACTGGTTGCAATGGTTGAAAAAATAAGAGTAAATAACGATATTAATATAACACCCAAAATTTATCAGAAATTATAATCTTTAGTTTATTAGAATAGTTGTTATAGTGATTGAAAGGGGGCTTTAGCGGGAGGCTAAAGAGTGGGAAAAGAAGGAGAAGAACCCTAGCTGGCCGTGATTAACTTAGCATAGATCTTATTGGAAAAAATACTCGTAAATAATATCCAAAACTTATCAAAAATTATAATTTTTGCTTAATAAGTAGATATTGAATAAGTTTTAAGTATATCTTTGCTTAATATTGTGAACACTCTCTCAATATTTCGCAACATCTGATACATCATATCAGTATGAACGACAATCTTTCCTTCCCTTTTAAAAACTACTCACATGGATAATAATCATTCATTTTTTTTAAATTACCCACATCATTTTTTTAATAGAAATTTTGTTTCCCGTTGTTCTTAATCCATAAAATTGTTGTTTTTATTTATAAATTAATCATAAAATATAATTATTTTTAATATTAAAAAATGACTAATAAAAATATTATATACAGAAAAGATGAGGTTCGTTCACAATGATGCATCTCGGAGAAAAAAAAGAGAAGGTTTTAAGGTTAAATAACTTTAATTTATTATGATTAATTTTAATAACGTTTGTTCGATAAAGGTTATTATGGTGGAGGAATATACTAATAATTTTGTATTGTTGAGAAAATTGTTTGATGTATGTTATAAATATTTGTTTAAACAAGATTTTAATAATTAATTTTCAGTTTGATTGTTATTAGTTTAGTTTTAATTTATGAGAAATATAGATTTTGATTAGCTCGGTACAGTTTTAATTTATGAGAAATATAGATTTTGATTAGCTCGGTACTAAATAAGTTTTCAATTATGTCTTTATAATTTCTTTTGAATCCACTAGCTAAGTCAAAGTCTTTATCTAGTTAGAGGGGAACAGGGTAAAGAGTTATTACTTAGGAGAGTAGCTTGGTTAGTAACAGTTCTAGCATTGAAGTCTCTAAGAAGTAGATTTGATAAGAGAAAAATAACAAATTGTGAGATAAATCCTATTGGTATTAAGAGTGAGAAATTCCATTCCAAATGGATTAGTTGAGGGGGTTGAACTTATGAAGCTGAATGTGAGAAGAAATATTATTTCTTATATAACAAGTTATTCCACTGAAACCTCCACAAGAGGATTTCATGTTCCAAGACAACCAAAAAATGAATCCATCTATGTGGGGGACCTTAGATTCATCATGCTCCCAAGTTTCAACTAATAAAATAAGATCAATATCACTTAGGATCCATCTTAACTGATGGGACCAACGCAACACTGTTCTAACTATCAATAATTAAATGATTGTAAAGTGTTTCAACTGTGGATTAATGTGTGATTACCAACGCCCTCGGATATTTCTAGAAAGTGATAGGTGGCATTTATTTTGCAATCAATGTTGTGTACTCACCTCAGGTCGCATTTCCCACCTCTTGGTTTGCCAAAACTCCTCCTCTGTCGCTCATTCAGTCATTTTTCTTGTGGTTGTCAAGGGTTGCTCTGGTATGGTTCTGTTAGTTGGGTATGAAGTTGCGCTGCAACTCCTAGGTGTACCTTCTGGTTTGCTTGCTAGTCTAGCAGCATGACTCTCATGCTTGTTTTCTTTATACCTGTGTGGAAGGTCTCTGGCCCTGGTTCATTGGGCAACCGACGATGTTTCTGCCTCCACCTGGGTAAGTGGTTTTCTGTGTCCTTTCTGTTATTGTCTCAACTAGTTTTCGTTCTTCAAGCTCGTGGCCTTGTATGGTGTTGTCTTGTTTACGAAACTCAGTGGTTGGCATGCATTCAAGGCTCAGAACAATGGCGTTCTACGGTCTTTGGCTTCAATGCAGGTATCTTCTTCTCTCCTTGATTCAAATTGCCACTTTCATTCCTCCGTTTCTAACGTATCTTCTCCTTTGTCTCAACCGTTGGTTGGTACTCGTGGGTTGAAGACTCGTCCTCTATTCTCACTGCAAATCCTTCAAGTATGGTGAATGTGTCTTCTATTTATTTGTTTTCATGCATTGTAATTACATTTTCCTCTGTCAATTTTCGCTAACACCTGCGTGTTGGCTCCTCTGCAGGTGTTGGGGTTTGCAATTGGATATATTGGAAACGAACACTTCGGTCTCTATCCGGTAGGCTCTGCCAACGTAAATTGTCTTCTGTATTTATCTTATCTTTAGAACAGGCCTGTGGGTATGAGGGTTTGTCTTCCCTCGATGCTTAGTCGATGTGACTTCCAGTTGTAGCCAGCGTGCTGGCCGTTCTGTTTTCTTCACGCTTTCTCGTTCTGGTGATTGGTGGCTATAACATTCTATGTATGGAAACAGTTCTCAAAACCCTCACCTAGGGTTTGTCAAACATTGGTTTATATGACTGTCCGTGATTTGTTTTGGAATTCTACTATATATTCTCATACATTTCTTTTTGTAATTTCGAAGGAAACTTTTAGCAAAGAATATCGGTTTCAATTTACCTGAGTTTTAATGATAAGAATAGGCTGTCGTTCTTTTCAGTCTGGATTCTACGCCTTTGAACTTCAATTGTCGTTTTGCAACTGTGCTTCTACGCTTTTCCACGAACAGGAAACTTCTGTGGTTGTTCTATGAATTTATTCGATGGTCAATTTCGAAATTAAAAGTTCTCATATGGCCTGTAGGTGCTTTACTTGTCTTGGCACTTAGTTGCGTTCGTTCCTGTTTATTCAGTGCTATTTTCTTCTATGGAAATACAAACCCTTGTTCTGGCATTCGCATTTATGTCTCGATGTCTGGACTATCTTCTTAGAAAAACAAAAAGAATTAACTGAATTGGTCTATGAGCATCGTATTGTCTATTTGGATGTTTAGTGAGTTAGGAAGAAAAATGAAAATATAATTAGACACACAGAAATATAACTAGACACACAAATGGATTGAATTGTCTGCTCCGTTATTATTATCACTTGAACACAAAGAAATGTTTAACTCCGTACATGATTTTCATTGTTACATTTATATGCTTTTGTCTACAGTTAATGAAACTGTGAAGTTAGCTTCAGTTGTAGACCTTATAGTTACATAACTATTAAGTATTCGGTTATGTTTTTATGACAAGATTTTGCATTTAGACACATTTGTCTTTTTCTCTTAAAATGACAAGATAATTATTAATCTACTATTTATTAAAGATAGACAAGTAAATAACCCTAACTGACCAAACTACCTTTGACTAATACAGAGATTAAGATTAAAAAAATCCTACCTCCTACTCTAACAGACTAAACATATAAGACAAACAATATTTTAACTCAACTCTCCAACCTGGCAGAGACCAACACCCGGTCATGGTGCCTTAGCTAGATACTCCTGCATCAGGCTCCCGGGGCAAAAAGAAATCTTGGCTCCAATCCATGAGCTTCTCAACTAAAGAACCTGTCTGCTCAATCTTCCTGGCATCAAGCCACGAACTGTCCTCAATAGGACAGTTCTTCCACTTGACCAAATATTGCAGATATTCCTTCCGCAGAGTTCGTTTGGCCACCTGAGTGTTGAGAATGCTCTTGATCTCGGGAGGCTGAACGTAAGGCATCTATCTCATCCAAGCTTCTCCTCCATCCTGGGTATTCCGTGTAGGCCGTGTAGTTCTGTCTTCTTCCTCTTCTTCTGGGTCAACAGTGTAAGGGAACAGGTTTGCTACATTAAAGATAGGCGAAATGCCTATTCCGAGTGGCAACTATATCTCATAGGCATTCACTGAAAAATTACGGAGGACTTTGTAGGGACCTTTCTTCTTATACTTTAGCTTATTGTACGTCCCTTTAGGAAAGCGTTCCTTACGCAAATGCGTGAGGACTTCATCTCCTACATTGAACTGTACTTCCCTTCTCTTCAAATCTGCTTGTTGTTTATACTTTTTGCTGTTGTCCTGCAATTTAATTTTCACCCACTCATGCAAATCCCTCATCGCGTTAGCGAAATCTTCTCCATCTGCTCTTCACCTTTCTTGTAGTCCAAGATCCTGCAACTCATGCACTCCACAAGGATGCATGTCGTAAAGGATCTGAAATGGGTTGTAGCCTGTGCTGTGATTAGGTGAGTCATTATAAGAGAACTCTGCCTGTGCAAGCACTCGATCCCACATCCATGAATTCTCATCAATCAAGCTTCATAGTAGGTTTCCCAGACTCCTGTTTACCACCTCTGTTTGTTCATTGGTTTTCGGTTGATAAGCAGAGCTGCAACTCAGCTGTGTATCCATTTTCTTCCATAGGGTGCACCAAAAGTGCCCTGTAAACTTCACATCCCTGTCTAAAAGGATATACTTAGGCAACCCATGCAACCTCACAATCTCCATGAAAAACAAGTGGGCCACATCAGTGGCATCACTGGTTTTTCTGCAAGGGATAAGATGCGCCATCTTCGAGAATCTGTCCACTACTACCATCACCGAGTCGTAACCTCGTTGTGTCTTAGGTAGACCCAAGACAAAGTCCAAGCTGACTGAGCTCCACGGCCTGCCTGGAATAGGTAACGGTGTGTACAGTCCCATGTTCTGACTGTGACCCTTCGCCAACTGGCACACTTTACATCTGGTCACAAATCGTTGTACATCCCTTCACATCTTTGGCCAAAAGTAGAAATGACTGCTCCTGCTCGAGTGTCTTGTCTATGCCAAAATGTCTGGCTAGATCTCCACTATGCTTCTCCCGAATAAGGTTCTCCCTCATCAAGCAGTCAGGAATGCATAGCTATCCTCCTCTAAACAATAGTTTCTCTTGCAAGTTGTAGTCCAACCATGGACTATTTTCTCTCACCAAGGGATTTTGACATGCCTCATAGGCTTCTTTAGAATCTGTGTTTGTCTGATATAAATCCTTCAAGTGCTCAAAACCCAACACTTGCATAGTACTTTTCTGCAGAAGTAAGGCTCTCCTACTCAATGCATCCACCACCTTATTGGCCTACCCATTGATATTTTTCATCACGAAGGTGAAACTCTGCAAATATTCCACCCATTTGGCATGTCTGTGGTTCAGCTTGTGCTGTTGCATTACATATTGTATCGCAGAATTATCTGAAAACAACACAAATTCATTTCCCAACAAATAATGCCTCAAGTGTTTTAATGCTTGTATAACAGCATAGAACTCCTTGTCATAGGACAAATATTTTTGTCTGCTTTAATTTATATTTTCACTGAAAAATGCAACAGGTTTATCCTCCTAGCTGAGTACAACCCCAATAGCTGTACCACTAGCATCACAGCGAACCTGAAAAAGCTTCTTGAAGTCTGGCAATCTCAGGATCAGCTTCTTTGTGATCTTTTTCTTTAATAGCTGAAAACTTCTCTCTGATGCATCCGTCCATTGAAAAGGTTGACTGGCCTTTTTAATGGTGTCAAACATAGGTGCACAAATTTTGCTAAAATTTCTTATGAATTTCCAGTAAAAACTATCCAGTCCATGAAAGCTACGTACCTCAAATAAACCTTTCGGAGATGGCCAATTAACTATGGCTACAATTTTCTCCGGATCCATCTTCAATTCGTTTTCTGCTATTACAAAGCCCAAATAAATCAATTTCTTCTACTGAAAAGTACAACTCTTCAGATTTATCAGCAGTTTATTCTACTGTAATTTTTCTAGCACTTTTCGAACATGTCGAAGGTGCTCCTCCCTTGTCCTGCTGAAAATTAGTATGTCGTCCGGGTATACTATCACAAATTTTCCGATGTACTCCTTCAGCATCTCATTCATTAACTGCATAAATGTACTAGGTGCATTGCTCAGTCCAAATGGCATGACCAACCATTCATACAGTCCCTCATTCGTCTTAAAGGCTGTCTTCCACTTGTCCCCCTCTCGTATCTGGATCTGATGATACCCACTCTTCAAGTCTATCTTAGAAAAATATGTTGCCCCGCTTAAACAATCCATCATGTTGTCCATCCGTGGCAGTGGAAACCTATACCGGATGGTGATTTTGTTGATGGCCCTCGAGTTTGTGCACATTCGCCACTCTCCTCCTTTCTTGGGAGCGAGAATTGTTGGAACTGCATAAGGGCTCAAACTCTCCCTTATCAATCCTTTGTCTAGCAGTTCCTACACCTACCTCCTAATCTCTTCATTGTCCTTGGGGCTTATTTGGTATGCTCCCTTGTTCGAAAAACTGGCTCTGGGTATGAAGTCAATATGATGACTTATGCTTCTTTTGGGGAGCAATTTATCCGGCAAGTCATCCACCACTATGTCTGTAACTTCCTGCAACATCTGTTGAATTTCTGGGGGTAAATCTGATGCCTCTGTATGCAACAACACTATTTTTTCTCTTTTTACAACTACATAACCCATCTCACTGTCCTCAACTTGTTTTAGAAACTATTTTCTGCTAACCAACAATGCTCTTGGCACACTTGTTCCTGCTGTCCCTTCCTCTTTCATGGGCACAAGCGTATGCTTGATTCCATCCTTGACAAACTTATAACAGTTCGTCAATCTATCATGTACCACCTTTCTATCGTACTGCCATGGCCTTCCTAGCAGTATGTGACATACATCCATCGGCATGATGTCACAAATGGATTTATCCTTATATCTGCCTATTTGAAAGTCCACCTCGCACTGTTCATCCACCAGCAACTGATGGCCTTTTTGTAGCCATGAAAGTTTGTAAGGGATGGGATATTTCAATCACTTCAACTCCAACTTTTCCACCATCTCTGTAGCCACTAATTTATCCATACTACCACTGTTAATAATTAACTTACAACACTTACCATGTGATATACAAACTGTTCTAAAAAAAGCCTTCCGTTGTGTTTGTTCGGTGGCTTCCTTGGCTGGTTTCAACAACACCTTGTTCAGCACTAGGGCTTCCCCTGTTTCTGGAGCATTCTCTGCTTCTTGGGGAGGTGGCTATGTTTCCTCTGGTTGTGCAACATATGCACCCCTCTATCCAGCATGATCTGCCTTAGGACACTCAAATGATCTGTGCCCCCATTTATGACACCTGTAACATTGATAACTAGCTCCTCTACCTCGGCCATTTCCCCTGCCTTGCTAGTATGGCCTACCACCTCTCACATTATCACCTTTGTTTGCTGATCCAGAAGCTCTGGAACTATTGCCTTCCTCATTACTACTAGCAGTCCGCCCCCTGCCATAGGACTGGCCTTTTCCCCTACTGGTTCCTCATCCTCTTTGGGCATTCTGCCATCTAGTAATTTTCTCTTCAGCCTTCATTGCACTCTGATATGCTTCTTCAATGTTCTTTCGAGAGAGAATACTAATTTCATCTAAAATTTATAGTCTTAAACCATTTAAGTACCTAGCTATCTTTTCCGAGGTATTCTCTGTATATCTGACTCCTAGGTTCGCTCGATAGAACTCCTCAGTGTACTCCCTCACCGTCATTCCTTTCTGTTTCAGATTCTACACTTGTCTGTGTAGTGCAATTTGATAGTCTTTTGGTAGAAATCTACCCTTCAACTTGGCCACCATCCTTGACTAGGTTCTGATCGACAACTTATTCAATCTCCTTCTCTCCATTTGGACATTGTCCCACCACAAGGCTATGTGTCCCTTCAACTTCGTCACAGTGAACTTAACTCAGCGATCTTCACTGACCTCCTCACACTTGAAATATTTATCCAGCTCACTGATCCAATCCAATAGAGCCTCTATGGATAGGGTGCCATCATAGATTGGGAGTTTTGGTTTGGGTTTACTACTTGCCACTAAAATAGATCTCAACAGTCTCACTTCTGGGGCCTTGCCATCCAATCCATCTATCATCGCTTCAGCTTCCTCTTCATTGTCATTGCCTATCTCTAGGTCTCTTCTTCTCCCTGCCTCTACTACCTTCAAATGGGCAGTAACAATCCTAATCTCCTCTCTAAGTCCTTCCTCCGCTACTCTTCGAACACCTCTGCCACGACCTCGCCTTCCTACCTCCATTTCTTTATCTAACCTTAAAACAAAAATTTGACTCTGATACCACTATGATGGGACCAGCGCAACAATGTTCAGACTATCAATAATTGAATGATTGTAAAGTGTTTCAACTGTGGATTAATGTGTGATTACCAATGCCCTCAGATATTTCTGGAACATGATAGGTGGCATTTATTTTATAATCAATGTTGTGTACTCACCTTGGATCGTGTTTCCCACTTCTTGGTTTGCCAAAAATCCTCCTTTGCCGCTCATTCATTCATTTTGCTTATGGTCACCGAGGGTTGCTCTGGTATGGTTCTATTAGTTGGGTATGCCACTGTGCTACAACTCCTGGGCATGTCTTCTGGTTTGTTTGTTGGTCTGACAGCGAGACTCTCATGCTTGTTTTCTTTATACCTGTGTGGAAGGTCTCTGGCTCTGGTTCGTTGGGCAACCAAGGATGTTTCTGCCACCACCTGGGTAAGTGGTTTTCTATGCCCTTTCTGTTATTGTCTCAACTAGTTTTCATTCTTCGAGCTCTTGGCTTGGTATGGTGTTGTCTTGTTTGCAAAACTCAGTGGTTGGCATGCATTTGGGGCTCAAAACAATGGTGTTCTACGGTCTTCGGCTTCAATGCAGGTAGCCTCTTCTCTCCTTGATTCAAATTGTCACTTTCATTCCTCCATTTCTAATGTATCTTCTCCTTTGTCTCAGCCTTGGTTGGTACTCGTCGGTTGAAGACTCATCCTCTATTCTCATTGCAAATCCTTCAGGTATGGTGAATGTGTCTTCTGTTTATTTGTTTTCATGCATTGTAATTGCGTTTTTCTTTATCAATTTTGCACTAACACCTATGTGTTGGCTCCTCTGTAGGTGTTGGGGTTTGTGGTTGGATATATTGGGAACGAACACTTTGGTCTCTTTCTGGTAGGCTCTGCCAATGTAAATTGTCTTCTATCTTTGTCTTATCTTTAGAAGAGGCATGTGGGTATGAGGGTTTGTCTTCCCTCGATGCTTAGTCGATGTGACTTCCAGTTGTAGCCAGCGTGCTGACTGTTTTGTTGTCTTCAGGCTTCCTTGTTCTGGTGATTGGTGGCTGTAACTTTCTATGTAAGGAAACAGTTCTCAAAACCCTCACCTAGGGTTTTTCAACCATTGGTTTATATGACTGTCTGTGATTTGTTTTGGAATTCTACTGTATATTCTCATGCATTTCTTTTTGTAATTTTGAAGGAAACTTTCAGGAAAGAATATTGGTTTCAATTTACCTGAGTTTTAATGATAAGAATAGGCTGTCATTCTTTTTAGTCTGGATTCTACGCCTTCAAACTTCAATTGTCATTTTGCAACTATGCTTTTATGCTTTTCCACGAACAGGAAACTTTTGTGGTTGTTCTGTGAATTTAATCGATGGTCGATTTCGAAATTAAAAGTTCTCATATGGCCTGTAGGTGCTTTACTTGTCCTAGTACTTAGTTGCATTCATTCCTGTTTATTCAGTGTTATTTTCTTCTATGGAAATACAAACCCTTGTTCTGGCATTCACATTTTTGTCTCACTGTCTGGACTGTCTTCTCAGGAAAACAAAAAGAATTAACTGAATTGGTCTGTGAGCATCATATTATCTATTCGGATGTTTAGTGAGTTAGGAAGAAAAATGTAAATATAAATAGACACACATAAATATAACTAGACAGACAGATGGATTGAATTGTCTGCTATGTTATTATTATCACTTGAACGCAAAGAAATGTTGAACTCCATACATGATTTTCGTTGTTACATTTATATGCTTTTTTCTACAGTTAATGAAACTATATAGTTACCTTCAGTTGTAGACCTTATAGTTACATAACTATTAAGTATTTGGTTATGTTTTTATGACAAGATTTTGCATTTAGACACATTTGTCTTTTTCTCTTAAAATGACAAGATAATTATTAATCTACTATTTATTAAAGACAGACAAGTAAATAACTGTAACCATCCAAACTATCTTTGACTAATACAGAGATTAAGATAAAAACAAAATCCTACCTCCTACTCTAACAGACTAAACATATAAGACAAACAATATGTTAACTCAACTCTCCAACCTGGCAGAGACCAACACTCGGTCATGGTGCCTTAGCTGGATGCTCTTGCATCATTAACATAGAACCTTTATGCCATGGAAAACCATGACAGTTCCAAAAGAGGATTCAGAGTGTTCCCATTTCTTATTTATTGCCCTTCTTTTGGTTTCTATCTTTAATAATAGCTTTCCTATTCCTAATGATTATCCTTTTGTCTTCCTTTCTTTCCTTCTTTATCTTTTGAACCTCATTCATTAGTTCAACTTGGTCTTCTAGAATAACATCCTGATTTATAAAGATTACTATCCCTTTTAGGCTTGGAGATTTACTAAGTATATCTAATTTATGGTCATTACAACTTACCTTAACACATATCAGTATATGTTTATCCTCGAGTATCTTCCCCACCCTTTCCACTTATGTTGGATAAGTTATTTGAATTTGTGACTTAGTTTTCAATTGTTCTTTTACTATTTCTAAGGTGTCTTTTTCTCTTCTATAACAACAGTTATAAAGTTCAGGGCTCTTTTATGGCATTCATGATCTAATTCAATTAGTTTGTCCATTTCCCCTTTTATGGGTTTGATATCTACTTTATTCTCTGTACTATTTAGGGCTGGCCCTCGCCTAGGCTCAACCTAGTTTGAGAATATATATATATATATGAAATCATTAGTAATCATAATAATAATTAGTATTATTTTAAACCAACCTAGATACATCTTAACTCTGGATCTACTAAGCACTGAGAGGGATCAAATCTCTTGAGATTGGATCGCTCTTAGTGCTAGGTAGATCCGAAGTTAAGGTGTATCTAAGTTGGTCTGATTGCCCTCTTTAAATAGGCTATATTCCACATGAGTACCATGGCTTCTCATAAATCTAGAGCTCAAATACTATAGGGAACTTTACCAAGTCAAATTTACCCTAATTATTCAACAAAAATTAGTAAAGATAAAAATAATAATGTAAGATTTTTATTTTAATATAGTGTTATTTTTATTTTTATTTTATTCTATTTTGATCAGGTTAAATGTTTACTGGTCCTTACATTACATTACTACATCTCTTCCATACTCAAGTAGAGAGTACCTATAGGAACAATAAAGTTATAATTGCATAGAGATGCACTCTACAACTAAGTATGATATAGATGTTTTAATGTAATGTAATGTCCTATAAACATTTTTATTTGGTCAAAATAAAATAAAATACAATAAAATAATTAATAATTATAATTATCAATTAAACATTTTTGACGAATCAAATTACATAAAAATAAAAATAAAATATTAATAATTATATTTTTTTATTATAATTAATAGCGAACCTAAATCCATATTAATTCTAGATCAACAAAGTGTTGAGTGGATCAAATTTCCTTTTACTTTAAAAGAGGTTTGTATCTTAAGAGATTTGATCCCTTCGGGCACTTTTACTTTAAAAGAGGCTTGTATCTCAAGAGATTTGATCCCTTTGGGCACTTCGTAGATCTAGAGTTAAATGGATATAAGCTTTCGTTTTTATGATTTTTAAAATTTTAACAATTTGGGATGCATGAAAAAATAAGTGTTTTGATGCTTATTATAAATATATGTGTGTCAACTTTTGAATTTATATCAATATACTAATATAGTTATGAATGACAAATGATAATAACCTGATGTGTATACCTGTTACAATTAATAATGAATTGTTCGGAAGAAAAATTAACTGTTAAACATTCATAAATCTTTGTCACTCAACCATAAGCATTTATTCAATGACAAAGTTAATATTTTCTTCACTTCGATAATCTATGTATATATCAAAAAATTATGAAGATAAGACTAGAAAGATGTGCAATCCATTTAGTTTGACACCAAGAGTATATTATTCATTAGGTTTGACGAATTGTATGAAATTTTATGACACTTAGTATTTTATTCTCTCCTTCATTTAGTCAATATCTATATGGAAAATATTTATGAAGATAAGATTTGAAAAAATATGAAACTCATTGGGCTGGACATTGGAAATGTATTATGCAATTTGTTTGATAATTTCTTGGCCATTTTGCAATAATGTTATTAATATATATAGAACCATAATCAATTATCATTTTTATTTATATTAAGAAAAATTGCAATATTTCATATAAGAAAAGATAGAAGAAGAAATGAGCTCTGTGGTCCTAGCTCTTAGAGGATAGAGTTTCCCTAGTCGTTGAAGCTCTACAAGTTCAAATCCGAAGAGAAAATGTTGGTGCAGTTTGATTCATGGTTTGTTGGTCATCTCGCTAGCTATGAGTGGTTTTCAACAACTATTTTCTGTAGATAGGGATTCCTTGGAAGTTGATATTGTTGCTTCGGTGGGATGCAAAGTTTGTTCAAGCTCATACCTTGACAGGGATGATATTGCAGGCTCATGGAAGGGATTCAAGCCCATTTTTCTCAAGGCATCGCAGATCTAGAGCAAGGCTCCCTTTCCTGATCAATTCTCCTCTATTCATTGTGCCATGGAGGATATGGAAGCATTCAAAGCCCTACTGTGAGCTCAAAAACTATGGGGGTCTTCTTCTCCCCCCCAAAAAATGTGAAGAAATTACCTAAGATCCATGCAGTGTAACTCTCTCCTTTAGATCCATGCAAGATAGCCTTAGCTCTTTCAAAACAATTGTTGGTTTGCAAGTTTATGGGCTTATAGCCAAATACAAATGTTGTTGAAACCTGCTTTGTGAAACAATAGGCCCCCAAGATTCAAGTCTAGGTAGCTTTCTTTACAGTAGGTAGGGACTTCTATGTAATTTTGTTTCTCAACAAAATGGAAAGAGATTTGATTATCATATCAAGAGCATATTTCATGGTCTAAAGGCCTCTTTATCACTCCATGGACTCTAGATTTCAGTCCAAATTCTGAGATCAACATTGTGTTGGCACATTGGGTTCAGCTACCACACCTCCTTCAGCTTTGGGGGCTTGACGCATTAAATGACACAGGAAACAAGCTTGGATGCTATATGGACAAAGCAGAACAAAAGGAGGTAAATTTTCTTGTGCTAGCATATGTCTTGAGGTAAACCTCAATGAAGGTTTACCAGAGGACCTAAAGATAAATATAGGAGAATGGTTCCATATCCAAGAATTGGACTATGAGAAGATTCATTTTAAGTGCAATGGTTGTCATCCTAATGGGAACTTTGACAAAAATTGTGCCCAATGAAAAAATGAGCAGGCCCAAGCCCCTGTTTCTAAAGAGGCTAGTTTCTAACCAGAAAATAAGTGAATAACGAAACAACTAAACAAGGTTGCAACCCCAAAGAAATCTGCTAAAGTTGGTCCAGAACCTTCCTTCAACAAAATATTTTTTAAGACTCTTCAAGATCCAAAACAAGATGAAGACACCCCTGTAGATGAAACCCCAAATGAGGATCAAGGAAATAAAAAAGTGCTAATGGAAAATGTAGAGCAAGCTCCTTCACAAGTTACCTCTCTAGATTCAGAGTCATATTTTGAGGAGAGAGCATTGGCATTGATACCCTCCAAACTTGCAAAATGAAGAGATATACCCCAAAGCTTTACCAAAAAGTTGTGGAAGTTAGAGAAACTCATGCAAAATCATGCACGGGAGGAAATGCTAAAAAAATCCCTCTCCTCAAATATAGTGGAACCACCTCTCAGAAGAGGCAGGAAATCTAATAAAGAAAGGAAGGAACATGAAATAGATGCTAACTTGGTTTGAGGATCCCAACTCCATGTGGACCCTTTGTTCCAAAAACCTCCCAACTAGCTCAATTTACTGTTTTTGCATACTCTCATGGTAGAAATATGTAACAATTTACTCGTGTAAACATGTAGGGCTCAGTTGTAGTACCTATGGAAATTACTGGGATTTGTCTCCCATGAATTTAGTTAGCACCTCAGTGGAATGTCCCATGGAAGAAATTGTAATGTAGTGAATTTCTCGTATATTTGTTGCAACTCATTCTAGATTTAATACAGTCTTTACTCATTTTTGTTTAAAAAAAAAGTATTTCTATATCCAAAATTTATGAAATAAGTTTTGAAAATATATAAACTTCAGTCGGTTTGACACACAAAATATTTTACTTCAGTTTGAAAAATTGTATGCAACTTTGCGACAATGTTTTTCAAATATTCAAAAACCTCAACAATGACCATTTTTTACGTCTATATAACATTACGAAAATGAGATTTTTGCAAAAAATAAAATACAATTTTCTTTGATTTTATATTAGTAATATATTATTCATTCTATTTGACAAGTTATTTGCAATTATGTGACCATGTTATTGGTCTGCCAAAAATTTCCCTTTTTCAGTAACATAATTTTATATATCTTCAACTTTTTACTTTATAAATTGATATTGATTTATTAAATTTCAAAGTATAAATTTTGGCAATGTCTAGACATGTTATGTTTTGGAGTTTTTAGTCAAAACTGATGAAGTTTTTTCAGCCAAATCTTAATTTTTGATGCTTAAAATGAACTTTTGAATACATATATGGTTTCAACACCTTGAAAAGCCCTTAGGGCACACATATTGTGGAAATTTTACAACTCAAAATTGTGATTCCAAGAAATCCTTATGGATTTTTGGGTAAATTAGACTAGAAAATATGCCAAAAAACCTTGCAAAATGTAGGATAGATACACTATGAAAAATTAGCAATTTCATTCATCAAGATAATGATAAAACTCCATTTTGTAGATGCACACTCTAGGTGCATTCATGAGAAGAAAGATAGCTAGTATGGATTTGTGACCTACCTCAAACAATAAAAAAATGTATTTATTCAGAGAAGTAAATTATGATAAATAAATTAAAAAACAAAGAACGCTTGCAAATATGAATTGTCAAAGTGATGTAATCATCATTAAAAGTTGTCAAAACAGATATAAAATTAGTGCTTAGAGCTGATTTGTACAACCCTTGTGTGAAGATCATGAATGAGCCTATGAAATAAAATGGAAGTGATGATGATGTCATGTTGTTCACTGAACTCCGATGGCCCTATCGTCATTGACATACCTTCTTTGGAAAGGTTTTCTGCATCTTGATTCCTTTCCCTATAGATGTAAGAATAAGTGAAATAGTTAAAAAAAATTATAAACCTCTTAGTTTCTTCAAATATTGGCATGAGAGAAATACTCCTACAAATTTGAATGTCACTTAACCAATTGATGATCAACATCGAATCCCCAAAAACTAGGATATGAGTATAACCCTTAGCTAGGGAAGAGAGGAGGAAATTCTTGTGACCTAGAAGTTTAGGCATTTTTCAATATTTCCTATAAGCTACAGCCAATCCTCCTTACTGTATCAATTGTGCCTAAGATGGAATTTAAGGTACTTCAATCCCTCCTCCAATGATTTGGTGGATCAAAATAGTGCTCAAAATTCAAAGTGTATGATAGAGATCGAAAACTGAATGACTATATAGATATCAATGATTTGAATCCAACGCAATTCGTTTCACTCAAAACTAATATTGTATGCTTCTAATATCAAGTTCTGATCAAAATGGCAAACAAGTAATTTTTTTTTTTTAAATGGATAGGTGAATGGATATTTTTGGGCCAGTGGCAGACTGCCACATGGCCTCATCTAATTAGTCAAAAAATTTAAAATTTTTGATATTCAAATTTCTCTCGAATTTCTCCTAAGGTCAAATTTTTAATTATTTTCTAAGGCTGGTTGGTTATTATGTGGACAATTATGGAGGGCCACGTGGCCCCTAGATAGTGCATTAAAAATTTGGTAAGGGTCGAATGGAGGCCACAGGGATTGAACCCGCAACCTCAACCAACAACTGCAACGACCTAACCAAATGCACTGTGATGTCGCTTATTAAACCAAGGGAGAAAAATATTATTTAAAGTTTGTAATGTGCACATATGGGGAAGAGGGTCAGGTTAAGCCCTAACCCATGGCCACCCCAGCGCAACAGGACCACGGGTGGGGGGGGGGCCAAGGGCTAGGGCCTAGCCTAGCCCACAGGCCATGAACCTAGCCACATAACCCAATTGCAAATGGAGCGGAGCCCGGAGGCTAATCAGAAGAGGGTCCAACCCACGGACGAGGGTAGCCCTAAGGCACATGGTGCCTCAAGTGACTGTGGGCACAGAAATGGAGAGGGGATAGCCCACGAGGGGGCCAACCTACAATCACCAACGTAACATAAAACCAAGGGCACACGCTAGTGCTAGGGGCTAGACATAGGCTGCAATCTTCGACCACCTATGTAGTCTTATGGGTGCCATGTGACCAGAAAAATTGGGACTGGGGGCTTAATGGCAGATTTAATCATCCTACAAATTCGCCCCCCAAGTGGGAATGTAGGCCAGCTGTGTGCATCGGTTATGCGTTTGGGGCACTCAAGCCAGGCTTAGGCCAAATTGGAGAATGGTTAGTTGTAGAATTTGGGAAAAACCTGAAACAGTCATATTTTACTCAGTCTTTGGCTAAATGAAGTGCAGAAAAGAACCAAGATGGGGGTTTTTGATAGTACTGGATCTGTTGGAGAAAAAACTTCTAGTGTTTGAGCTTTGTAAATCATGTAAACACACTTTTGAGAATTATTAATGAAAGAGGACCTGCATTGGAAGCTCGACTAGGAGATGTAGCCCAAGAGAGGGGTGAACTCCTTTATCATGCTTTGTGTTATGTGTTTCATATATGCTTATTTGTCTCTATTTGGATGTAAAATTTGGTTAAAATTTACTTGTTTATGTGTTTAGTAAAATGATTGTCTACCCAAGACACATATAATTTTAACTTGGAAATTGTTAAAGTTCTTCAAGTTACACATACAGATCATTTTGGTATCAGAGCAACAGGTTATTGTGAATATTTGATTTGTTTGCAAGTGCTTTTCTGATACTTACAAGGTTGAAGCTTAAAATAGGAGAAGGAGAAATTGTGGATCCTAGGTCTCAAATTGATTCAAGGAGAAAAAACACACCTCAAGCTTCAATAGTCACGGAACATGAAGAAGGTCCTAAAGGGATGTTTGAAGATGAGAAAAATTTAAGAAAATAATTCTTTGAGATGTCTGAGATGGTTAAGGTTTTGTATGAGGAGAGGAATTCCAGACTGTATGGAGAGAGATCAAAGCCTCCAAAAGGGAATGGAGGGAATGGTGAAAAACCACCACCTTCACCTCCATCATCATCCTCATTCTCATCTTCATCCTCATCTTCAACTTCTTCTACCCTTTCACAAAAACAAACACCTCCAAATTCCCCAAGGGGTCCTGATAAAACTCCTTTTCTTAAGCTTGATATTAAATTTGAATTTCCAATGGATAATGGAGAAGTAAATGCAAAGATATTAAATAATTGGATTCTTCATATTGAAGTGTATTGCAGGATACAAAGAGGCAAAGATGATGAAACCAAGATTCATCTTGCTTATCTTAGATTGGAAGGAGGAACACTAATTTGGTGGGAAGCCAAAACTCAAGAGGACATGAAGAAACCTGGTATTGTTTTATCTTCTTGGAATGATTTTGTTGTTGCAATAAGAAGGAAATTTTATCCATTAACATACATTCAAAAAGCTATTATTGATTGGCAAAAGTTTAGGCAAGCTAAAGGGAAAAATGTGCAATCTTATACTCAAGAATTTAGGAAAAGAGCTTTGATTTTGGGTATAGATTTGTCCTCACAAGATATTTTGCTCAAATACATTAGAGATTTCATATTTATTTGAAACATACCATTCTCATGTTTAACTCGACAAAACTAGATGAGGTTTGTGTTCATGTGACACATTTAGATGCAAGAGGGAAAAATGTTTCTGAAGAAAATAGTGAGAGTTCCTTTGAGACTGGAGAAAAAGGAAAGGGTAATTTCAAAAGAAAAGGGAAGAATAATGTTTCCATCAAGATGGAGAAAGAAAAACTTACATGTAAACATTCTTCCAAATAGGGCAATGATGAAGATCATTGCTGGAAAATTTATCCAGAGATGAGACCCAAAAAATTTTAAAAACAAGGAGAAAGAGAAGACAGCTACAACTACACAACACGATTTACGTTCTGATTCTAGAGATGAAACAAATATCACAACCGTGGGTTTGAAAGGTAAGGACATTGTAACTACTAGTTCGTCAAATTATCTCAATCAAACTATTACACATTATTTTGTCATACCTCCTGTCCACTTCTTGTACCATATCCTAAAGTGCCAAAACATTGACTATTGTGCAGCATATCCATCATGATATACAGACCATAGCCTCCCTAAAGAATCGAAGGAAAACTGTCCTGAATCCATTTTGGAGAAGATTGCATAAAAACCTAATTTTTGGAATCAGCGCGTTTTTCTCCACTACCTACCCATGCTAATGATAGGTTTCTCATTTATACACTCACACTTCCAGCACAAGATTTTATAGGAAAACCCATCTTTGACCTCTTTTGGTAGGTTTTCCCTATCTGGAGGAGAATCTTCGCTCACTAGAACCTTCGAGAACAAAAAGTTGTATTTGTTGTTGATATGGTCGAGCTCTCTCATTTAGGCCTCCTGATATTATCATCATGGGCGTTCCCCTTGAGGTGTGGACATTCCTCCCTCTTTTGTGGATCCCTAACTCCCTCTACCCTCCTATAACTTCATTCCCTTCCATCCTCAAATGGTTGGTCATTGATTCCTACATCCCTATGTTGAGATTACGCTTACATGCTACCCATTCTAGCTTGGAGAGGGAGTGCTTGAAGAGTCTTTGCCTAGACTTGGACATCCACCAAAAGGAGGGCTCCAACATCAAGGCATAGGTTGTATGCTTCCCTTTTTAGTTTCTTAATATATACATCTGATGTTCACTTTCCATAATTGTGTAAATGTTTATGCTTTTAGCTTAATACTCCTTGATCTATTGAGTAGCTTATGTTTGATGTATGACATATATGTTCTTGTATCTTGCAAAGATATGTGATCTTCCTTGCAGGTACCTAGACGTGAAGAACAACTAAGGAGCGAGGCCTACAGTGAAAGATTCAAATCCATCTGTAAGGATCAAGTGATTAGCATCAGAACGAGATAGGTTTATCCTTCTTCCTACATTTGTCGAACATAAGCTAGGAAAGTGTGTGTTAGATTGTTTGGTTTTTTTCTAAACCTACTCATTGGGCTAGAGGGATTGCCTTTATCTGTAGAGGGGATTTTCCTTCACAACAGAAACTCAAGATGAAAAAACAAGAATAGAGTTTTTCGACATTAGAGTTATTTCAAAACATACAAAGATAGATACATTGTTTGATAGTGGTTCACAAGAAAATATTATCTCAGAGGACATTGTCAAGAAGTTGAATTTAGAAACCATTCCTCATCCTAATCCTTATCCTCTATGTTGGATATGTGACAATGAAAAATTGCATGTGACAAAAAGATGTAAACTGAAATTTGTAATCAATGCGACTTTTTAGATGAGGTAGAGCTTGATGTAATTCCAAATGATATATGTTGTATTGTTTGGGAATCCCATATCTTTATGGTAGGAGAGCCATTTTTCATCACCATGAGAATAAATATCATTTGTTCAAGAATGGGATTGAGTACATTGTTAGAGCACACATCAAGAAGTTGAATGCATCTATTATAAATGCAAGATAAATGAAAAGAATTGTTAATGCTAGTTAGAATTTTGCATTGTTAATGTTCAAACATGAAGATGTTGATGAATCTAAAATCTTTCAAGGATATGAATCAAGTTTGAAATCTAATTTCGTTGAGGTTTATAAGTCATGTGATAAGAAGTTTCAGGAGTATAACATGTTTCCTCCAAAAAGAGGTAAACAAAATGAATTGAATTTGCAGCAGGATGCATCATTATTGAACATTGGTGTGAATAAGATGCTAGTGTTAAAGCATGTAGAGGCCAAAAAGAAAATTCAAAGACTATTTGACAAAGAGGAAATTGGTCCAAAAACATTTTCTTATGGGTTTCTTAATGTTTTGGCTTTGAATAAGGATGGTACATGGCAATGGTGATCACATATTGTAAAGAGTCGAGCCAAGTGCAAGGCTAGACATGCTAAGCATCGTCATGATGGCAATGTTCAAGGTGAAGGGAACTTCAAATTGTTTAGGTTTCCATTGATTGAAGACTAAGGAGGGAATGTTCATATTACTTCAAGGGAAATTTTATGTTCTGCATATCTTGGAAAATTGTAACAAGAGTTCATCTTTGACAGAAAGTCTAGGACTCCAAAATCAACGAAAGTGATGTAATTTCATGAAAATCTCAAAGTGACAAATTCAAATAAATTTTAGTGGAATTAGACTGGAATGGTGAGGGAGAAGTACCCTCATCTATTTGTTGAATGATAAGAGATTTTGGAGTTCCAAAAGCTTCCAATGGGGAGGAATGATCTAGTGGATCAAAATAGTGCTCAAAATTCAAGATGTGTGAGAGAGCTCAAAACTTGAACGATTAGATAGATCTCAGTGATATGAATCCAGCATAATTCATTTCACTCAAAACCGATATCATATGCTTCTAATATCAAGTTCTAATTGAATTGGAAAGCATGCAAATTTTTTGGCAAATGGATAGGTGACTAGATATTTTTGGGCCAGCTGAAGGTTGCCACATGGCCTCATTTGATTGGTCAAAAAATTAAAAAAAATTGATATTCAAATTTTTCTCCAATTACTCCTAAGGTCGAATTTTTAATTATTTTTTAAGGCTAACTGGTTATTATGTGGCAATTATGGAGGGTCATGTGGGCCAAACAAAGGTGGCCACGTGCCCTCTAGATATTGCATTAAAAATTTTCTAAGGGTCGAATGGAGGCCATGGGGGTTGAACTTGCAACTTCAACAAACAACTCCAATGACCTAACCAACTACGTTGTGATGTCACTTGTTAAACCTAGGGATAAAAACATTATTAAAGTTTGTAATGTGCGCATATGGGGGAGGGGGCCTAACTAAGCCCTAGCCCATAGCCACCCGAGCACCACATGATTGTGGGCGGGGGGCTAAGGGCTAGGGCCTAGCATAGTCCACAGGCCATGGACCTAGCCACATAACCCAATTGCGAATGGAGTGGAGCCTGGAGGCTAATGGGAAGAGGGGCCAACCCACAGGGGGCCAACCCCAAGGCACATGGTGCCTCATGTGACTGTGGGTGCTAAAATGGAGAGGGGCTAGCCCATGAGGTAGCCAACCCATGGTCACCAACATAGAATAAAACCAAGGGTGCGCACTAGAGGTGGGGACTATACAAAGCCCAGAATCTCTGATTGCCTATGCAGTCTTAAGGCTGCCATGTGACCAGAAAAATTGGGACTGGGGGCTTAATGGTAGATTTAACCATCCTACAAATTCACCCGCTGAGAGGGAATGTAGGCCAAGTTTGCACACTGATTTCGTGTTTGGGGTGCTCAAGCTAGGTTTAAGCCAAATTGGAGGATGGTTAGTTGTAGAATTTGGGAGAAACCTAAAACATTCATATTTTACTCAATTTTTGGCCAAATCAGGTGCAAAAAAGAACCAAAATGGGGTTTTTTTACAATGATGGGTCCATTAGATTCATCAGTTCTACTGTCTGAGTTTTGTAAAGCATGTAATCACACTTTTGAGCATTCTTAATGAAAGAAGCCCTGCATTAGAAGCTAGACCAGGAGATGTAGCCTAGGAGAGGGGTGAACTCCTTTATCATGCCTTATGTTATGTGTTTTAGATATGCTTATTTCTCTCTACTTGGATGTCAATTTCGGTTAAAATTTACTTGTTCGTGTGTTTAGTTAATTGATCCTCTACCCAAGACACATATAATTTTAACTTGCAAATTGTTAAAGTTCTTCTTGAAGTTACACATACAGATGATTCAATGGTTTGGCATCAAAGGGAAGTGTCTGAGAGAGGTGTTGCAGTTTCCCTTTGTCCAAATTTTGTAGAGGTATGATATATTTCGTGTTGTTTATAGTCATATTGGTGGCCTTCCCATATAGAGAAAGAATATATGATATCTCACTCACTTACCTTGGTCAGTCATTGTAATAGATGAGGATATCATCTACGAAAAAGATGTCCATAATGGATAGGGCTTGCATTAAAAAGGTGCAATGGAAAGAGCCTCTCCTATATTCCTCTACCAAAAGTCAACTAATACCTTCAACTAACAAAAGAAAGAGAAATGGGGAGAGATGGAATCCCTGGCACAAACCCTTTTTATCATGGAAGAAAGGAGAAGCAAAGTCATTGATAAGAATAACAAAGGAGATAGGCTAGAAGTAGATCATCATCTAGGTTATCAAGTTTGGATTGAATACTACATGGGTCATAGGAAGCCTAATATAGGTCTAGCTAACTCTATTAAAGGATTTTGAGAGATAAATTTTGAAAACAACCCCTTTTAGATTTATCACTTTGATACTATGGAGAACCTCTTAAGAAACACCAATGGATTTGTGGATGTCTCTTTTTCGAAATGGAAAATTGTTCAGAAGAGATGTAGCGAGAAAGGAGGGGCTTAATTCTCAAAGTGATTATTTTGGCGATGAATTTATAAATTTAATTACAAAGGGAGATTGGTTGAAATTTTTTCAGTGACAAAGGATGTTCTACTTTGGGGATCAGGGAAATGAACGAGGTGTTGAATGCAAGAAACATACATTTCTCTCTTATAGATTCTTCAACCACCGTAAGGAGGTCTTGGCCAACAGTGTCAAATAAATCAGGGAAAAATTCAACTACCCACCCATAATGGCTCAAGATTTTATCTCTTTGAAATATATGTAAAAATAATTGTAATTCATCTTGATGACTTTATCCATGATGACCATGTTCTCCTCCTCCTCAACCAACCTCAGAAAAATCTAGGCAACTCTAATAACTTTGGCAATGGAGGCTCTAGGTGGGGCATGGAATAGATCTTAAAGGTGACTCTTACACAGCGCTTCTAAACCATCAAAATGTGAGACTTCAGTGCCATAAGGACCCTCGAGGCTCCAAATAGTGTTGTGCATTTTCCTCCCCTTTGCATAGGTATGCAAGAAATTAGGTTTCTCCTCACTGTTAGCCAACCAGATAGCTTGGAATTTTAAGCACTACTCCTCTTCTTGTTCAGTAGAAGATTTTTTTTCTATCTTTCCAAAGTCAAAATTATATTATGAGATTTAGCCAATGTGAAACATTCACCCTCTTAACGATCTATAGACTTCATCCTCTCTTCAATCTCCTCTAGCTCATGAATTGCTACCAACTTCTTCTTTTTACCAAAATATTTTTATTTTTCCTTAATGAGCTCGAAATTTCCTTCAAATTGGTTGGCTATTGAGGAGCCTAGGTAAGGGTCAAATCCCCTCTAATGGGTGTTGATGAGAGATATGAATTCCTTCTCCTTTAACCACGCTGAGTTCATTTTAAAAGGATTGGCAGGTATTTGAGTGGCTCCTCTGACTTCCAAAAAAATAGGGGAATGATTAGAATCTCCCCCGACCCCTATCCATTGTTTTATCATCGAAATGCTTCTAACCAGTGCCCCTGACAATAAAAAGTGAGTGATTCTCTTGGCCACTTTGTCTTTCCCAATATGCATATTATGCAATGTAGGGCCTAATTTCAATGGGTTGACATCGAAGAGATTTTGAATTTCAATTTTGTGATGGAAGTAGTTGGCTAAGGGGTTTGGCCTATCCCTTAGACCCCAAGATTCAGAAGAACCCAATGAGAAATTCAAGTATCCATCGAGAATGAGACAAAACTCGTTGATAAAGTATTCCGGGAATAGTCGATCCTAGAATTCTTGATGATTGAGGGAGGGGACACACATATTTATAAGTGTGAAAGAAGAAACCAAATTGTTGGCTCGCTAAGATGTCTTTTTACAGGCAATCTTAATCCCTACATTAGTTGTCAACCCGAGATAAGCCTTTTTATCTCAAGAGTGTTAGCACAATATATGTAGTGAATCTAAAGGTTATCTCATGATGCATTGTTGCAATCACTAATGGCTAATTCTTCAATTCAATTCATACAATTCTAGAAATAACTATCTATGGAAGAAATACTCTTGATACACTATGCAATTCTATGCAACTTGTTCCAAAATCAATTGAAACTGAATGCAAATAAGAATCACACTTCGAATTGTTTAGATAAACTTAAGGCTAACGTACTCAATCAAGTAAAGAAACTATAACTATTGAACAACACTATTAATATATAACAACCCAAATCAACTTGCAATTCCCAATTGAACAACAAAAATAATTAAACATCAATCAGTAATTGAACAACAATCGGTAATTAAACAACAATCGCGATAAAGGATTCCTAAATAGCAAATGATATATATTGCAATCTATAGAAGTTAGTCAGTCTTATCTCCAAGATCTATGATAACATCTATTCAAATGAACAACAATCTGCTATTAACACTAATTCACTCATCCCAATCAAAGCGCTACTTAAGCATGTCACACAGCTTCACTCTGAATCTAATTAAACAGCGGTATGAATCAATATCACAAAACTTTATGATAAATGAAGTAACCAATGACTAAAAATTAAATCAATAACAGAGATTAAATATGAAAACTATAACACAAAGGAGCAGTAGAACTTCTTGTGACTGCGCCCAGAGTCACCAGAAGCCTCTCCTTAATAAGAACTCAGAATATGAAGATGTATCAAATGCAACCTCCTTTCATTAATTGCAAGTAACAACTGATAGAGTCACTGATGTAACAACATATAAGTTTTCAAAAAGAATAATTACATATTATCAACGTCTGAACTATATCTAATTTCCTCTCGGCCCTATATATAACATAAAAGAGTAACTAGATAAAATCAAATCCTCATGATCAAGGGATCCTGAGGATTTCACAATACATAATCTGATCATGTGATAAAATAGCATTGTTCAAGTTGATCTCCCGCTTCCTTGTCTACCCAAGACGTTGTAACTTTTCCCTTTTATGGCCTTGTGTTGTTCCATCAATTGAATGGCTTTTGTCCAATCCACATCTCTGCACACAAAGATAGCAAGAATCAGTTTCTTGTACTAGATTTGCCTATTCTATAACCAAATGATTTCATCCAACTTTAGCCGATATTTTCCTCATTTTAATCTATAAATGAAGATAATCATATAAGGATAAATGGTAAATGAACCATTTTATGAAAAGAAATCATATCTTTTTCCTGCCCCAACATACTCCCCAGCTTACCTTGTTGCATTTCCTTGTACAAACGAATAGTTTAGATGCAACTGAGTTAGAGAATAAGAAAGAAATACCTCCTCCTTGTAATTCCTAAAACCATTTTTTTGCTTAAGGGCAGCCAAAGCCTAGGTAACCTCATGATCCTTCAAGTTATAGTCACTGCGGTATGGATTAGGAGTATACCATATGATTGGGTTTCTATAACGACATCCTATCCAATCTGACCCCATTGTTAAAATCATATTACTATATTTATAAAAATGAGAAGGGGTAGCTTGGAAGTTTCGATATCCAAATGGCTCTCGGCCCCTCATAGTATTGTTGGAGACTTCCCACCTCTGGCTTGATGTATACAATGCTTCTTCCTTAATTTCCTCGAAATATTCCTTTCTAGCCTAAATAATATCAATATGGAATGGCCCTAATTTGCCTACAACACTGTCTCGCTGCATAAACTATTTATGCCTAACAGATAGGAGTAATGGTTGTGTAGGCTCCGCTTTGACCCATTGTTCAATTCCATACTCACGTCTTCTAAAAGCGTTGTGAGCGTTGGCCCATTTTTGCTGGTTGGTAGTGAATGAGAGGAACACTTGAAATTAGATGTCTCCTATAAAAGGGCCAGGGTGGTTGTCCCTATCATCCTCTAAAAAAAAATTATGCATGTAGAGTTCACAAAGGAGGCGTTGAACCTTCTCATTGTGCTCTCTGAAGCATTTGATAAAGTCGAGAGTGGTTTTGATCTCTACCAGTTTTCCAGCCTTAGTGGCCTTAAATTTTAATAGGAGTTATCTTTTCATGAGAAATAAAGCATTATTTTTGGCGGGGGCTCGACAAGCTAAGATGTCTGAATAAAGAGAGCATACAGTCTCAATTTTTCTCTCTAGCTTTTTGAATTGACCCTTTAATCTTTCAACCTTCTTTTACTCAGCCTTATACTGAGCAAAGGTCTCATCTTCAGTCCTGGTAAGTGCTTCAAACTTCTTCCTTCACCCTTGATGTTCATGCAGAGAGACCACCTTTTCATTGTGCTGAGCTAGTTCCTATTGAACCATTAGTAGCTCATTCTGTGATTTTATGATGATGGCCTCTCTTACCAAGGGGGTGTAAAGGTGTGTCTCACCTGTTTGGGCCTCTCCATCTTGGGTCTCTGTAGGGTTATTCTACCCAAAAGCTTCAACTACTTCTTGAATTATAGAATCAACTTAGACATCTTCTTCAACATCTGTTTGGACAATAGTATCCACAATGGGGTGGTCTGTTTGGGTTCCCTGCGAAAAGATATAGGGGTCCACAATTTGCATGGAAATGTCTTCTATCATAGCTGGCTCAGTCTAGTTTTCTTTTAGAAAATCCACAAGAAACTTTGTTTGAGTCCCAGCATCCTTCCCATAACATTGTTCTGTTGGCATTCCTGTAGTTTCCATTTCCACTTTCAATTTCTTGGTTCTGATTGCCTCTTTTAACCAATGTTCCAACTACCTGATTACTTGCTTATGTTTTCTGTACTTTCTGAGCATCTTTATAAGCCTATCTCTGTAGGAATTCTCTACTCTAGGGCCTTCATCTGATGGTTGGTTAGCCACATTATCCTTTGTTTCCTTTACAGGTTATACTATGTCATCATCAAGGATGTTCCCAATTGGAACTGTCTTCTGGTGGAATTTCTCCTTCTAACTCATTGTTATTATGTATTTCGTTTTCAAGAGAGCCCAATGCAATGGTATCTCCTAAAAAATTATCATTCTCGTGGTCTTCTCCTTGGTTGGCCTAGTCCGCAGGGGATTTCGAAAAGGGAGTATCACGTGGTTGATTGACATCTCTCAAGTTTTCTTCTTCAGTGTTTCCTTTTGCTGGGGGGTCCACTGGACCGATGCCCACTGTCTGAGTTTCTTCTTCATGTACTTCAGCTTCGAGCGGTGTTTCCATACAAGGAATTGACTCCCTCTATTCCTCCATGGCATTAGAGCATGGTTGGGTTTTCTCACAACCAGGGCTGTCAACAAGGACCAACCAATCATGGGTACAATTCTGTTTTTCAATGCTCCCTAGCTATTTTCTACCTTCTATAAACATTCCCATGCTTCCCAATACCCTGGCCACTTCCTCCTCATAGTCTTGCAAAGGAAGGTCTTGCGGACTAGGAGGAGGTGTGCGGGATGGTCCTACTTCCCCTGCTTGGATTGGGATGCACCCCTGGGCTTTCACTCACTCAGAGTGCCTACACTTTGCTGATTCTAAGGGTGCAAAGGGATTCTTTCTCTTTAGTGCTTTCTTTGGGCCTAGGGTTCTTGGCCCTTGTTGCTTTGTTTCCACATTTTCTGGGGGTGGATCCAAGGTAGGATTTATGATACTATCCCATGTTAATTATTGCTTGGCCAATCTATTTGTGATAATTAATTTAATTAACCCATGATGGCATACTACACTATGTGGGTCTTTGGTTGTCCTTACCCATCGGGCGACATCGTGTAACAGGGAATTTAGATAAAACGGTAAATTAACTGAAATTATTTGCTTTAAAATGATTATAAGTTTCAGTTGTTATTGCTTTACCACATCATGCCGGTCGTCGCAGGTGATGTATCTTTGGATGATGACTGCTAGTTCTTGCCACACTTGCTGTAACACCGCCAGATGAATTACTTTCCCTGCTCATACCAGCCACTCGCCCGTGTCTTAGAATACTTCAATTGCGCTGTATAAAAGGACATGTTTGTTTGCCCATTTTTCCCCTTCTATTGGAAGTCTGGTGACTTCAACTATGACTTCTTCAAAAACCATCATGCTTATACCCTTTACCACTATGCTACCGTTCTATAGATTTTGCAAAAATTCCAGTGTTAACTCCTCATGAAATCCCTGCAATATGTTTAAATACTGCAGCCAGCCAGCACATTCAAGGATTTTGCGAGCTTGATCTGACACCATCAGCACTGGATGTTCACTCTGGATAGCCCTTCTACTCATGGTTGCACACTTGAGGCTAGTTCGCCTATAGACAATTGTGTTTTACCCCTGTAATTCAGAACAACAACAATGTATGTTGCAGCAATTAACAAGGAAATGGTTGTTTGGACAATTATTATCAATTTTAATTAATTCATTCATCCTGTTAGTCATACTTAATGCAAGATTGTAATTTCGCATGCCCACCATAATGGTTGTTATTCTTCATCCAATCAGAATTTCCTACAAATTATTACAAATTCATATTCATCATGCAGTTCGTACTCTAGTGGTAATCTGAATGATTGTCACATAGTTATCCATAACTGTGATATGTGTCATGCATATGCAGGTCATCCCCCCTCTGATGAGAAAAGGGCATCCATGTCCTTTCAACACCCGAAAAGCAAGAAAATATACTAATGTGAAATAAATGTCGGCAACCAATCGAAAAAACACAGCACGCAAATCAGTAAAGCATTTAAGCAATATGCGTCGTGAGACGTGAATTGGACAAATCAAATAAAAACAACAATTTTAATTCATTATGTCAAAGATCTCCACCGTGAGTGGAGTTAATCACATTAGCATAATCAGTAGTATGTGTTTAATGACTGGTATTTAATGATTGGAAGTATGGAATATAATGAATATATATTAAAGTCACCATGATATTCGGCTTGTAAAAGTGCTACTCAAATAGAAATTCTTGTTAGAAATAAATCCATAGGTGATAAAAGCTAGATGACATATGGAAATATAAGATGATACTCCAATACCACAACTAGAGCCACTGTTGCTAGCAGGCGTTCGTAGCCTCGGTAGGGTTTCTTTTTAACCCCCCCAAATGAGCTAGAGTCCTTCTTACAGTTAATTCTTATTTTATTTTTCATAAAGAGACCATTATGTTGGCATGGTGACCAGAAAACCATAGTTCCACTCACCAGGGTGTAACAAAGTGATCAGGCTTGCTCGTGATGACACCCCATGTTCTTCTAACATATTAATTACCAAGAAGGTCATTGCCTTGGTTTGGTAGAAAATTGGAATGCCACCTATTACATCCTTATGATCATGGTAGGCTAGCTCATGATGAGACCCCCTATCCTCTTTAGACAATGTTTTAAGCAATTTGATATTTTATTTTTCTTTTGGAATTCTTATTATAAACAAAGGGAGGCTCATTTTCTCCTTAGGAGTCAGGGATGGTGTAGGAAGTAAAAAGATGCCAATGAAAGTGTTATAATCTTATCCCCTTATCATTATATCAATGAGTTTTATCCATTTGGGAATATAAACACAAGCCAACATGGATTAAGGATAATGAACCATTTCATGATGTGTCCAAAAGAAAAGATGTTCAGGAAGTCATTGTAAAGATACACCGTATTAGCTTATGGATAAAGATAACCATCAAAAGGCTTTTAGAAGTCATAATGTTATTATTATTACCATTTTTCTTTAGAAGAGGCACAAATCGATTCAAATGGTGCTTATTTGCAACAAAAATGAAGAAGAGAAAATGGCATAATGATCAAGAAAAACAATGAGAAAAAATCACAATTTAGATTCTTAAAAGGTGTTGTTCAATCGATTGAACAACAATCGTTCAATTGTTTGAATGGAAAAATCAAGATAGAAAATGAAATGTGTTGTTCAATCAAGTGAACGACAATCATTCAATCGTTTGCATTGCAAAATCAATCAAAAAACAAAAAGTGATGTTCTATCAATTGAATGGTAGTTGTTCAATTGTTCAAACGGCAAAATAAAAATAAAAATGAAATGTGTTGTTCAATCAATTGAACAACAGTCGTTCAATTGTTTGATCAGTGAAAACAAATGAAAACAAATTGTGTTGTTCAATCAATTGAATGACAATCGTTCACTAGTTCGAACAATGAAAATAAATGAAAAAAATTGTGTTGTTCAGTCAATTGAACAAGAGTCGTTCAATGGTTTGAACAGGGAAAAATAAAAAGGAAAGTATGTTGTTCAATCAATTGAAGGGAAATCGTTTAATTGTTTAGGCAGCGAAAACAAAAAAAGAGGAAAATGTGTTGTTCAATCAATTGTTTGAACATCAAAAACAAAAAAAAATATGTGATGTTCAATCAATTGAACAACAAACATTCAATTGTTTGAACAACAAAAACAAAAAGAAAATGTGATGTTCAATCAATTAAACGACAACCATTCAATTGTTTGAACAACAAAAAACAAAAGAAAATGTGATGTTCAATCAATTGAACAACAAACATTCAATTGTTTGAACAACAAAAACAAAAAAGAAAATGTGTTTTCCAATCAATTGAACGACAAACGTTCAATTGTTTGAATAGCAAGAAAAACAAAAAGAGGAAAATGAAACTTTCCAAAAAAAAATCATATTTACATGGTGATGCCTACAAAGATATGTACATTATTTACAATTTCTCAAGCAATTTCAATTTTTTTTTTAAGGAAAGGCTCCTAGATTATCATTCCCTGCAACTAGAATTTGCATGGAGGGGTCCTCACGTACTTTCTCGCAGAAATACTCCTTCGTAAGAAGTTGATGATAGAGGCACACTTGATGCCCATTTACCTTAAAAGAATGGCTGGATTTGTCTGTGGTAGTCAAGGTGAGAGTACCATTATTATGTACTTCTTGAATCTCATAAGGGCTGAGCTATCTTGTTTGCAACTTTCCTGGGAAGTCTTGGAATCTAGAATCGTATAGAAGTGACCAATCCCCTTTTTGAAATGTTTTCTTCTAGATAAGGTTGTCATGCCATTTTTCCCTTTGTTGCTGGAATATTGCAGTTTTTTGCAAAGAAAGTAATCGAGCCTCATCTAGTTCATTAATCTGTTGAAGAAGCTTGGTTTAGGCTTCTGTTAAATCCAAATCCACTTCCTTGGCTGTCCTTGGAGTCTTTATTTCAAATTCGATTGGAAAAATTGGTTCTTTACCGAACACAAGCTGGTATGGAGAGTATCTAGTAGTATGCCTCCAAGTCGTACAATAGGCCCATAAGGCCTCTGGCAATCTAGCACCCCAATCTCGCCAGTGTGTTGAGACTGTCTTGGTTAGAATCGCTTCTATAACCTTATTGGTGCTTTCGACCTACCCGTTTTCCTGCGGGTGATACAGAGAAGTGATCATGTGTGTAATATCATGGTTTCTAAGAGTGGCAATAATATTGTTCCCTGTGATCACTTCTCGTGGTAATCCATACCGCACAAATAGCCCAAAACTAAAGTTAATCACTGCTTCCTTTATGGCCCTTGGTAAATCTATTGTTTCCACCCATTTTGTCAGATAATCTGTGGCTACCAGTATGTAGGCCTTTTGATTGGATAGCAGATGGAATGGACTTACAAATTCTAATGCCCAACGCTCGAAGCGTTCTATGACTACGTGGGGCTGTAGAGGTATTTCATCAGATTGGCCAGGCTGGCCCATCCTTTTGCAACTATCGCAGGCCTGGGCATATTTTTTAGCACCCTGAAAAATAGTGGGCCAATAATACCCCATTTTTAATACCTTATGTTTTGTCCTTCGATCTGTGAAATCTACCCCACAGGGTTCATCATGGAAAGCCTTCAAGATGTCATGGATCTCATCCTCGCGGATACATCTGCGTATACACATGTCGGCCCCTGTAGGAAAAATATATCTACCTATCCAAGAGAACCAGACATTGCGCTGAATAATCAATTTTCTTTCTCTTGTCATTAAATGTTTAGGGAGCTTCCCTACTGCCAGATAATTTTCCACATCTACGTACCATGATGTCTTAACTTCCACAACAAATAGGTGTTCATCTAGAAATTGGTCATCTACCGCCAGTGGATCATTCACCTTTGGGATTCAAGATAGAAAATCAACAACTAGATTTTCCTTCCCCGAATGATCTTTAATGGTAATGTCGAACTCCTACAAAAGCAATAGCCACTGTGTTACTCGACCATTTGTGATTGGTTTATTAGCTAGATAACAAATGGTAGAGTGATTAGTGTACACGAAGACTTGGTAGGTGGTTATATAGTGTCTAAATTTGTTTATTGCATAAATAACAGCTAAGAATTCTTTTTCTGTCACTGTATAATTAAGTTCTACAGAAGTGATATTTTTGCTAATATAATATATAGCATAAGGTTTCATGTCCTCCACCTGGTCGAGGATAGCGCCTATAGCTACATCTGATGCGTCCGTGGAGATGTGGAAAGGAAGCTCCCAATTCGGTCCACGTAATACTGGTGCTATTGAGACTAGTTTCTTTAAACCTGAAAAAGTTGTGTCACACTTGTCTGAACAACTGAAATCAACATTTCGAGTTAGAGCATATAAGGGTGCCACAATCTATGAAAAGTTCTTGATAAACCTACGATAATAAACTGCATATCCCAGGAAGCTACGTACCTCTGTTTGAGTGCAGGGGGTAGGCAATAAAAGAATTACCTGTATTTTTTTTGGATCTACATGTATTCCTGCTGGATCTACCTGTATTCCTACTGTAGAGATGTAATGTCCTAGGATCACACCCTCAGTCATAAAAATGTGACACTTGACATTGCTTAAACATAACTTGGTAGTGATGCATCGTTCTAAGACCTTTTCTAGCGTTTGCAATGCTTGATCAAAATCATCCCCATATGGAGTAAAGTCATCCATATATACCTCCAGTCCTTCATTTATTAGATCGACAAAGATGCTGAGTATAGCTCTCTAGAACATGGTTGGGGCATTATGCAAGCCAAATGGAAATACCCTGTATGTGAATGTGCCCTGGGGACAGATGAAGGTTGTTTCATTCTAGTCTTTAGGGGCAATCTGAATTTGATTGTAATCGTTGAAGCCATCTAAAGAGGAGAAGAACTTCTTCCCTACCAATGTATCGAGGACTTGATTAATGAATGGGAGGGGGAAGTGATCTTTCTATGTTGCCTTGTTCAGCTCTCGATAATCTACACAAATATGCCACTTCCCATTTTTCTTAGGGACGACCACCAATGGAGAGACCCATTTACTGTCTGAGATAGGATAATTTTTTTTTACATCCAACATCTTCTGTAATTACTCTTTCACGATATCCTTGAGGTGTGGGTTCAACCTCCAGTGAGGCTACCGGATGGGTCGAGCATCCTTCTCTGTATAAATGTGGTGTGCACATGGCTGTGGGTCTATCCCTTTCATATTAGGATAATCCTAGGAAAAATCCCCTTTATTTTCCTATAATACCTGGATAAGCTTTTGCTGTCATTTGCCATCTAGATTATCATTGATATTTAGAACTTTTCTTGGCTCGATCTCAACTGGTTTGTTGCTATGAATAGTAGTCATCTGAATATGCTGGTCGTCTGTATCCTTCAAGGGATCTTCCATGGCTTCATTATCAAGGATTGCTTTCAACATCTGACACTATACATTACTCTCATTAGCTAGCTGATTTATAAAATTGTTGATAACATCATCTTCAGTCTGATCTTTGAATTCCAATGCCTCTACTACTATGAGTGGTGAACGGATGCTCTCTTCCAAGTACGCTGGTGGCTACTTACATATTTTTACAATGGGCAAACTCAGCCTGGGAAGAGGATATAACACTATATTTTCTACAACATTCCCCTTTGTAATAGTCATCTTGTCTTCTCAGCAACCAATATATGCATCAGTTGTTGCTAGCCAAGGTCAACCTAGAATCAAAGGATGCCCATCCAACCTACTCCTTGGGTTTATAACCAGGAAATCTACTGGATATTCCCATGAGTCAACAGAAAATGTGATATCTTGTAAGGTCCCTTCTGGTCGTACCATCGATCAGTCAGCAAGTTCTAATAAAGTGGTGGTCGGTTCCAGGGCTGTAATACCAAGTGATTGACAAGTTTCTGTTGTTAATATGTTAATGGTGGCTCCTAGATCAACTAGCGTATTTTAAAAAGAGTGGCCATATATCTGAACTATTACAATGGGGTTTCCAAGATCTTCATACTTTATTGGAGTTTCCTCTCCCAAGAGTAAATCGGATAAGCTTCCTACAACATGGATAGTGGGTGAGGTTTTTACCTTCCTCATAGGCTTCCTTACACACAATTATTTTATTGTTTTGGCAGAGATGGGAATGTCTTGAATGGCCTGGAGGAGAGGCATCTTAACACACAATTTTTTAGTTCCCCTACAAGATCCAAATAAGGGTAGGTGATCATTAGTGTCATCAACCTTGAGGGAGCTTGGTCCCTATTTTCCTCAAGGGTGATGACATGTCCTAACCTCAATCTGAGATCATTACATTATTTTTTCTCAATCTCATACTCTAGGTTTTCAATAATCTATACCAATTGGACTGGTCTATTATTAGGATTTGGGTTCGGCTGAGCTGGTAAATGTGGCCACAAAAGAGGTTGATAATTTTATTGTAATGGATAAGGTGCTGACAATGCAGGTTGAGACTGAGGGTATGTCCCCATAGGTACATTAGATATCCCTAGAGGTCACTGCCTATTTGTATACCAATTCGTATTTTGAGAGGTGGAAGTAGGCTACTGGGATTGGATTGCCTTTCCAAACCTAAGTAAAAGGAGAATTTGGCTAGCCATTTCCTGGAAAGGATTGAGTTGGGTAGGATTTCATAGGGAATGGTGGGATCTACCAATTTGGATAGGGTAATCGGCATTGCTAGGCTGCCCTAAGGTTCTGCTGTTGATTAAATTGTGAGGAAGGAAAGAATTGGGATGCGTCCTATGACATACCTGTAGGTTTAGCTTGCCATTGTCGATGTTGGTTCATCAGATATACCAGTTCTATTTCTTCCTTTTCTTCTTTGAATACTGCTTTCAGCCTGGGTAATGATGGACATTATTCAGTGTCATGATCTTTAATATAGATGGCGCACGTCTAAACCATGTCTAACGGGCATTCCCGTTGGTTGTGCATCTTTCGACAAAGTGGGCAGAAGATGGCCAAATTTTGTTCTGCTAAAGCTTGTTTTTGTTTATCCTGTAGGACATCCAAATGTTTTGTAAAAGTGCCCAGGATGTCCATCTTAAAATGTTCCAGGATGTTATCAATCTCCATTCGTGTTACACCTCCACTATGTGGTTTGCTTCCTCTACTCATGGGATCTTGGCTACCTGCTCCTGTGCGTGTGCTTCCCTGCAAACACCTGATACACAAACTAATAATTTCATCATAATCTTCCTGAGAAATATCTCATCTTCCCATTAAGTTTAGATTTTCTACCCATTCCTCTTTCATTCCTTTAATTAATATAGCTCTTAGGACTTATTTTGGTAGGGAAGTGTGTGGGGACCTCTGAAAATTATAATTAAATCGTTCTACATGTTCTTCTAGTGTTTCAATATCTTTTGCAATCACCTTGAAAATCTCATCTTTCAGTTCCCTAGTTTTACAAATGTCCTGGTATCTTTTGAGGAAGGAGGTTTTCATTTCGTCCCAAGAATTGACAGTTCATCCACCTAGACCCATAAACCATCTTAGAGAAACTGCTTTCAAAGTGGAAGGGAATAGTTTTAGCTTTTGGGGGCCGATGGTATAGTCATACCCTCTACAGAGGACATCAAACTCAAATAGGAAAGCATCAGGATACTTTGTGATCATCCAATGGAAGGTTGGGATGCTCTACAAAGGAATAGCCTTCAAAGGGGCATTGGCCACCTGGTCGACTATGGGGTACTCTAATGTTGAGGTTTGACCTTGGGGTGGTTGATCTTCCATTTGATAAAAGATGTGCCAATAATATTTTAGGATTTCAAGGGGTTATTCAAGAGTAAGTAGAGAGTTAGCAACCTGAGTTGGCTTTACAACACTACCTAGGTCAGGGATCTCAGGATATCCTTTTTCAGATAGTTGTGGTTCTTCTTTAGTAGCCACACTAGTTTCTCCTCTTCCTTCTCTTAGGTTACAAGATTTTCCCTCCTATAGAGGATCAGAGTGTAAAGTTATTTTATCTTGAAGACTCTATTCTGATCCTCCTACTTAGCTTTGAATCGTAGTGTAAGCTGCAGATGATAAGCCTACTGCTTGAGGGATAAAAGTAGAACTTTTTCCAGGTATAGCCTGGAATCCTACTGATTCTTTAGAATCTTATCTTCTTACTATTTCATCTATAAAGGTTGTTCTCCCAAGGTTCACCGATCCTTTGGGTTTTGTGGGTTTTGGTGGAGGATTCTGCTCTTTTTCTATTTTTTTATTTCTAGTCATTCATAAAAACAAATGCCTATTTAACCTCTAAGGTTTTGTTGTAAAGCGGGTAGGTAAGCAAGCACTTTACTTGCTAGGTATGCAAGTTCTTACCTTCCATTTTTAAAACCCAATTCTTCCATAGCAAAAATAAAAACAATCACTTGAAACACTCTCCCTGGCAAGGGCACCAAAATGTTGTCTCACTAATATGTCTTTTTACACACAATCTTAATCCCTACATTAGTTGTCAACCCGAGGTAAGTCTTTTTATCTCAAGAGTGTCAACATGGTATATGAAGTGAATCTAGAGGTTATCTAATGATGAATCGTTGCAATCACTAATGGCTAATTCTTCAATTCAATTCAAACAATTCTGGAAAGAACTATCTAAGGAAGAAATACTCTTAATACACTATGCAATTCTATGCAACTTGTTCCGAAATCAAATCAAACTAAATGCAAATAAGAATCACACTTGGAATTGTTCAGATAAACTAAAGGCTAACATTCTCAATCAATTAAAGGAACTATAACTATTGAACAACATTGTTAATCTATAACAACCCAAATCAACTTGCAATTCCCAGTTGAACATCAACACTAATTGAACATCAATTAGTAATTGAACAGCAATCAATAGTTCAACATCAATCGGTTATTCAATAACAATCATGATAAAGGATTCCTAAATAGCATATTGCAATCTGTAGAAGTTAATTAATCTTATCTCCAAGATCTATGATAACATCTATTCAAATGAACAACAATATGCTATTAACACTAATTCACTCATTCCAATCAAAATGCTACTTAAGTATGTCATGCAGCTTCACTTTGAATCTAATTAAACGGTATTATGGATCAATATCACAAACCTTTACGACAAATGAAGTAACCAATGAATGAACATTAAATCAATAACAAATATTAAATATGAAAACTATAACACAAAGGAGCAATAGAAATTCTTGTGACTATGCCCAGAGTCGCCAGAAGCCTCTGCTTAAGAACTCAGAATATGAAGATGTATCAAATGCAACCTCCTTTCATTAATTGCAAGTAACAGTTGACAGAGTCACTACTGTAACAACGTATATCTTTTCAAAAAGAATAATTCCAGATTATCAAAGTCTGAATTGCATCTAATTGCCTCTCAACCCTATATATAACATAAAAGAGTAACTGGATAAAAGTGAATCCTTAGGATCAGGGGATCCTGAGGATTTCGCAATACATAATCTGATCATGTGATAAAATAGCATTGCTCGAGCTGATCTCCCACTTCCTTGTCTTCCCAAGACGATGTATCTTTTCCCTTTTATGGCCTCATGTTGTTCTGTCAACTGAACGACTTTCTCCTAGTCCGCATCTCTGAACGCTCCTAGTCCGCATCTCTGAACGCAAAGAAAAAATTAGTTTCTTGTACTAGATTTGCCTATTCTATCACCAAATACTTTCATCCAACTTTAGCCAATATTTTCCTCATTTTAATCTATAAACGAGATAATTGTATAAGGATAAATGGTAAATGAAGCATTTTATGAAGATAAATAATACCTTTTTCCTGCCCCAACACAAGTCTTCTACAAAAGTCTAAATCCCCAACCCATAATCAAAGCTCCAATAGTTATAAACATAGATCCTCCATGTTATGTGGACTTATCCCTCTCATGGACAACAACGATCACCCTAGACCTCAGAGAAATCTATTAACAAACAACAAGGAACTGTTACTTCTCACTAGATTGTGATTGATTGAAACAAACACTATGATAGAGGCGACTTACCATTTAATTGGAATGCTTGATGAAGTCACCTTTAGAGCTTTGGGCCATTTTCTTCTCCTCGATTCTTTATATATCTTCCCATCACTTCCCACAACTTCTCCATGATGTCCTGAAGGAGATCTACATAGACATAAACATACACAAGGTCAAAGCATTAAGTATATAGCATAAGAGATAAATGAACTAATTAACTCAATCATATATCAAAATTGATCAATATGCAATCACAATCTATCTAGGTGATCAAGGAATCCTACTAACTGTATAAGCAAAGATACAATTGAGAAAGAATAGTTTCCATTATATTAATAAAATTGAGAATAGACTTGCAACCTCGAAGCCTTGATGTTTCAAGTCCCTTCCGACAATATCCAATCCACTTCTTGAATGAATAGCCTTCCATCCTTATTTCTGTAGGATAAGCCTACTTCCAATAGTCTTGTGCAATCTTCAGGCCTATGTTAGCTTTATAGGCTAAGGAGGGAAAGTTTGGGATCCATTTTTAAAGGGATAAGATCCACTAATGGTGAGATAGGGGTTCCACAAAGAGAGGGAGAAGCTCCAGGATGGGAAGGATCAGGTATGAATATGCATCCATTCAAAGTTTTCTAGTTGGGAAAGATATGACTAACAATGCTTCTATACTTTACTTTTTATTTTACATGTGTTAAGTGATGTGTACAGGCCACAGTGTAAGACAATGCCAACTTCTGGGCAGTTTCTAATGGAATTTTTTGCGTATGCACAAAGATTGACTAAGGAATTATGTAGGGAGCCAAAAACAAGGTTTTGAACCATGGGATCTAGGAATTTCATTCTCTTTGGGATAATTTGGGTTCTAGCTTTACAAGGGAATGTTTTGGAAAACATTTATGGATAGAGAAAGATCTATACCAATGGTCATTTTCCTAATGCAACAAAATGATGTGTAACAATCCATATCTCCCATTTTCATTAGACACAAAGAACCTTCATCCTTTTAATAAAGACTCAAGCATTTAATAATATCCTCACTACCCCTCAGAGCTTCTTGGAGGAAGATTGCATTTAGGAAGGAGTCTTCAATTAATATACTCAAGGCATGATTTTTATGGGGACATGGCAACCCCGTGCAATAAAAGAAGAGAAGCTTCATCAGGAATCTCCTTAGGGGGCTGAAAATGCTCTAAGGGCCCCCTGAATTGAAAGTTTCTTCCCCAAACCTAGATTAGCATAGGCCTTTTCCTTCACCTTTGTTAAATGAGATTTTTGGACACTTATTATGCCTTCAGGGATGGAGAGAGACAACCTCCCCAGACCCTAGATGATGTTATAATGATGGGGTAGGACTAATCTAGATCAAATATTGTAAATCATGGCTTGGTTTGTGGAAAACTCTATTTGATCTAGGGAAGGGGATGATGGAGGGGAATATAAGTCACTCAAAATAGACAAGCAAGGGCATAAGACCTTAGTAGGGGTGGGGAAAGTAGAGAGGGGGAGGGGTGAGGAAAGGGAAATAGCCCTATGAGAGGTGTCAAGACCTAGACCATCAGGGGATGGGGAGCTAGGGCTAGGAGGAGCGCTAATATGGAAGGAAGTGTTGAAGAATGTAACTAGGTTTGATCTTCATAAATGTATTTAATTCATATTACAATGTATTTGTTAAAAGAAAGAAAATTAAATTTTATTATTATTAAAATTGACTTATTAAAGCATGGGTTTCATGCTTGAGTCAATTACTTTTAGGTCAAAGCCTCCATTCCAGGATTCTAGGGTTTGTGTCAAGGGTCCTTATCCATGCCATAATGTAAATAACCCTTCTTGGGAATAATTTGTCAAGAAATAAATTTATTTTATATTAAAATTAGTCTTTTAAGCCTCCTCCACCAAAGTGGCCTCAAAACTAGACAAGTTGGCCTAAAACTGGGTAGGAGAATCACTATATAAATGCAACAACTCAACCTCATTTGTCACTCACACACAACAAGTTTTATCTACAGTAAGTGGCCAAAAAAAGTGTGAAATTCAAGGAAGAATAAGAGGAAGGATAACGAAGAAGAAGAAGGAATTTTTGAATCATAAAAAGAAAAAATTTCTCTCTCTTTCCCACGTGTGAAGTTGTGCAGCTACTGGAAGGGGGATGAAATTCTACAATAACTGGGAGGCCAGAATTTTGTTACAGGAGGTGGAAATACTGGGAAGTTGAATTTATGGATTATTGTTGTGTTGGAGCTACTGGATAAGAAGAAGATTACTATATCATCTTGGAAGGTTGACTTGGTGGAGGAGGAAAGTATGTTGGTCTAGGGTCTTGGTCAGTCCATCTCAATTTTAATTATTGAAGGACGAGTTCTTGACTAGGTTGTCCCCTATATAGGGGTTTTATCCCTAACTGTCTGTCTACATCTAGTGTCCCTAATCTTCATATTTTGTATTTGATAAACGATTGATGAACTAAGATACAAGAAGAACATATGAAGGATATAAAGAATTCAAAGATATCACAAATAATTATCAACTAAAGAAAACATTTCTTCCTTTCTAATTTTCTAACATGGAATCAGAGCGAAGGTGAAGAAGAAGGAAAAAGGAAAGTAAAATATCTATTAAGGAAAAGGAGATCAAAGAAATGCCATTAAGGAAAAATTATCATATAAAGAGATAAGCCTAATATTTATAGGAACAATGACAAAGTCAATAAAGGGAGAAAAAAAATAGAAGGCTCCTTCAACTATAGGGCCTAGAAAAAGAGAATAGATCTCATTCCTGAAAAGAACAAATTTTTAGATATTGTTCAAGGAAAAGTCAAGAATCCTACTAATGAATCAAGTAATGCAGAGAAATCGAAGTTTAGAGAACATGAAATAGTGGCTATGAATCTAATAGTGGATAAAGTTAAGGATAACTTAATTCCATACATATACAACATAAATTCCACTCAAGAAATATATGAGGCTCTCTCCAAGTTATTTACAATCAAGAACATTTGTTAAATAGCAAGCCTCAAGAATGAACTAAGAATTGTTAAGATGAAAATTGATGATATTGTTTCATCATACTTTATAAGGATATCTAGACTCAGGGATGAGCTCTAAGCAATAGATGATGTTGTCCCAGAAAAGGATCTCATAATTACTTCCCTTCTAAGAATACCTAAATCTTGGAGTGCTTTTGCATCTAGACTTAACATTTGGAAGGATACTCCAACATTCGAACAAATGTGGAATGCATGTAGTCAAGAAGAAGTGAGAGTATTGATGGTAAACAACGAGAAGGAGAATGAAGAATAAAACACCTCGAATTATTATTCAGCTCATCACAAGAAGAAGGGAACCTTCAAGAAGTTCAAAGGACCAAAGAATTAAATGGACATATCCAAGGTTGAATGTTACAATTTCCACAAGATAGGACATTACAAGAGTGACTGTCTTGAGAATCCAAGAAATAAGAAGAGAAATAGGGATCAAGAAAATGTCACTGCTGAAGCTCCATATAAGAAAAATAAGATTGAAGAAGAATCGGAAGTCAAGGACTTATACTACTAAGTCCTCCCTTTCACATATCCTCCCTTGGTCTTCTATTATAAGTTCTAAATTTCCTTTATGTTTTGATTTCTAAAAATTTGTAGGTCTAACATGATATGTTATGACATTTTTAAATTATTTTTATAAGTTGTAGATATCCCTAAAATATTTGATTGAGAGGGATCCTCCGCAATTTATCAAAACATAATTATTTTATTCCTTATCTCCTCTTTTATGTTGGTTTTCTTTCTCATATCAAAGTATATTTGTATTGTATGCTAATACGATTTCTCTTTATGTTTTTTGCTTAAGGGTTATGAATGAGACTTCAAAGGATAGACTTGAAGTATGAAAGAAGTTCTATTAAATCTTGTCAAGATTTTATGTCCTACAAGATTTGTTAAGAAACAAATCAAAGGTATGCCTTAGACTATAAACTTTTTTATAAAGTTCTCTTCATAACAGGAATGGCCATTCTATTTTAAATTTTTTTTACATTACTTACATCGTTATTTCTAGGGTTTTGAGTCACAAAGATTCTTGTTAGGGTTATTAATCATTATATTAAATCTACCCTCATTATATTATCATTCTTGTGGAACCCTAAAAAGGTTCACTATAAAACCCTAACATAAGGTTATGTCGACACTAATATTGAAACCATATTCTACTTAGGGTTGTTGATGAAATCTATAATTCCTATTCTTTGATGTTTTGAAATTGTTATTGGAGACCTAGCCCTTTAGGGTTTTTTTTTAATATATAAGTCACGTATTGAAACCATATATCTTTAGGGTTTGGTAATTTAGGGTTTATAAACTAAATATGTGTAGTATCTATAACAAGGTCATATGAATGAATCCATAGGAATACATTCATCTGTCTGATGGAAACACTAGTCTGATCAAAATTGTTATATGTCTAACTCTGATGTATTAATTTTTGTGTAGATATTCATGTGTATTGGTAGTGCATGAAATGCTAGATATGTATTTAAAAGTATGCTAACCTAATTATTGATGCTCATAAATTGTGAATTCTAGGGTTTGTAGCAAATCCCTAGTAATTGATATTCTAGGATATGATAATATTGTTTTTTGATATGATTTAGTTTTGATGATAAAATCTAAGGTTTGTAAACAAACCCTAGCATTGTCTAACATTGTTGGAACCTTTGATGTGTGGTAGGATTGTTATTAACTATTTATATCTAAGGATTTGTGTCTCAAAGTTGGAATCTAGGGTTTGTAGTAAATCATAGTAGGGTTTGACATATCTCTGAAAGTAATATTGAGGTCCTAGATAGAATGAGATTGATTTATTGATTAAGTTTCTTTATATTGAATTCAAATCATTTATGACAATAACCCTAGCAAGAAGTATGTGTCTCTTGTTGATCATGAACCTAACTAGGTGTTTCATGTCTAAATTTTGAATTTTTTCATATAATTAACTTCATACTTTTGTATATTTCTATTAGGTTGGACTTATTATTGAAGGATTTTTGGGTACACAATATTCAAAATGATGAAGATGTTCATATAAGCATGATGAAGGAAGATGACCTTGATATCATAAGAAATAATGAAAGGCATAGAAGGAGAAAGAAGTTAATCTCCCTAATTTAAGGGGGAGCATGGTTTGAAGAAATGAGTGCATCTCCCTAATTAAGAGGGAGGGCATATTATGATGATGATGATGATGGATACCTTGAAGAAGAAATCAAAAAATAAATGAAAGTACTACAATGTATTAAGGATGTCTTGATGTTGTTGAAGAAATGAAAGAAGAAAATTTTCTTAATGGTCGCATATGAATAATTGTCATCAGGATGATTGAGGACCCTGAAGGTTTGTGTTTACTTGTATATGTATATTTGAAATTTTATTGATGATTAGGGTTTTTTTTTGAATAGTTAATCTCTCCATGAAGAAGGATTAACACTTGGGAAGTATGCTTGGACAAATGGATATATTTAGTTTATTAGGGAGAGATGAAGCATATAATGACGGATGCTTAGGAAGACATCTAGCCAACCTATGTGCGTTTTATGTGTAGATCTCAAAGAAGGAGGATGACATTGGTCTTGGAGCTTTGACCTTCATTAGGGGAGTTTCGAGGTTTAAAATGGGCCTCCTAAGAAAAATGTACAACAAAAATAAACTTTATAAGAACCAATAGGGTTCAAGATGATGATGTCAACCATGGGGGTTGATTCACGAATCACCATTTTTGGAGTAAGAAAATAAAAAGATTAAAAAATAATAAAATAATAAAAATACTTTTTCAACTCGTATTTTCAACTTATCTCCGTAAGTTTTTACTCAAATTTCAAGTGCGAGTACTCGTTGGATGCAAAATTTAATTCCTCATTCAAATAGTACCCATGTTTCATACTTTTGATGGACCCTTCTACACGAAAAATGAGAAATACATGAAAAGACGTGATTGTAATCACGTTTTTCATGTAGTTCTCATTTTTCATGTAGCATGATCCATCGAAAGTATGCAACATGGGTATTCCTTGGATGGTGAATCAAATTCTACATCCAACGAGTGTTGTTGCTCAAAATTTGAGTAAACCTATTGGGAGATAAGTTGAAAATACGAGTTGAAAATATAGTTTTTTTTTTTTTTTTACCTCTAAAATTTGATGATGTAATGTAATCTTATTTTATTATTTCCACTATTATTTTATAATTTCATTAGGAAGCCCATTTTAGACATTAAAATTCCCCTAATGGTATACACACCTAGATTCCTAGGTTGATGGTTAGTTAGTAGGCCTAATAGTACCTAGATTAGCTTAAAGCTTTAGTCCATCTTAGTCCCACCCGGATATATTACCCTAGTCAGGTATCAAGTCTAAGGCACTGAGTATGCTTGAACTCTTAATAGTCCATTTTGGAGATCTTTCATGTACCTCTATATAATTATAATTATGAATACCTCCCTAGTTAAGAGGGAGTGTTCAAGAATGTAACTAGGTTCGGTCTTCATAAATGTATTTAAGTCACAATATAATGTATTTGTCAAAAGAAAGAAAATGAAATTTTATTATTATTAAAATTTATTTACTAAGGCATGGGTTTCATGCTTGTGTCAATTATTGTTAGGTCAAAGCCTCCATTACAGGATTCTAGGGTTTGTGTCGTGTCCCTTTCCATGTCATAATGTAAAGAACCCTTCTTGGGAATTATTTGTCAAGAAGTAAATTTATTTTATATTAAAATTAGTCTTTGTTGACGGGCTAAAATTCTCCACCAACAACAAAGGGGATCTCCTCGGTGTAGGTTCCCAACTACACCCTGCACTATTTTCTTTAGGGATCTCGTCTGGTATGTAGGCCCGATTACCGTTCAGGTGTGTTGAGCTTGCTTTGGACAAAAGTGGTATGCAGGCTCAATCGAAAGTGTGAACCTCCCATAAACACAAGGAAATAATTGACAAATATATTATAACGTGCATACCATGAATAGCCAGACTATTAACAACATAAATCTCACGGAAAGTAACTGTCAACAAACTTTAAATTAGACTCGTGTTTTATAAGATAAAGTGATTAGCAACTAAAAAGTAGTTCACAGAAATCAAACATCTATAAGCATAAGTAAATGTGCAGTCAAGAACAGATTATACCAATACCAATGAAATAGTACACCAGTACAAGGACAGAGTTAGCGAATCATATACCATTCGTGTGTAGCAACAAAAAGTTTACATTATGAGACAACACAGGAATAGACAGTACATCAAACAAATCTTAGGAACATTCAATCCATCAAGTGAAAATACTCATGGAATTACGACATAAAAGATTTGAGGAATTCAATAGTGGAATATTACAATCACTCCTTGCATCAATTAGAAGAGCATAAGTTCTCTTAATCAATATGTCTCAAAAATGTCCTCAGCAAAAATTCCACTACAATGTGTCATGAGGGTGTATTTATAGAGTGAGGGTCACTCTTGGCCTACCCTTGAATCTTGACCTTCCCCATGACCCTTCATCTACCCGATGACTCTTGGACTTCCTCACGAACTTTCATATTCCAAAATGTCTTATTCTATCAAATTACACACTTCACAAAATAAGCTACTAATCTAATCTATAAATTGAAGAATAGAATGTTCAGGGATGTCCAGGTTGAGCTGCTTTGTTAAGTATGTGCACCACAGTTTGTACTCGGTTGCGATAGGGGAAATATGCAGCTCCTCTTCATCATGTCTATACAGTCATTTGAGTGCATTTGGAATGCGGGTGGTTCATTTTGCATTCACCTAATTATTCAAGGTTACCATATTGGTGTAAATTCTCGCTGGTTCCACCACATAGTGTGCGATATTTTCTTTAGTGATAGGCAGATTTTCTGTATGGGCCGCTTGTTTATATATATCACCAAAAGCCTACACTTCGTTTGAAATATCCTTGTGCTTCTTTACCTATTTGACTTCATTGATAGAAGGAACTACATGAATTTGAATCATAGACTCTAGGTTGTTGAACAGGTGTTTGTAGGAAGCCAACACCCTGTTGACATCCTTGGCTAATTTGTCTTTTGATTGAATCTTGATGCGAAGTGAACCTTGGTGTTTTACATGGTGATGCAATCTTTCTTAGGGACTACTGTTGGTGCTCCTGGGTACTTAATGGACCACTCATGTATGTTGTCTAGAGCGATTACAACTTCCTTAAACATTGCATATCTTTTGTTTGTGTGAGCTTGTATCGCTAAGATAGGGGCTACCATGTGATGTAACTTTCACATCTCTTAATAAACCATCACCATGGCTTCCCCTAGGATCTTGCCTCTCCTTTAATTGCTTCCTGGAATTCCATTGTTCCTTAGTGAAATGAACGGAGGGTTGCATTCTCTTCTTCTGCACTCCTTCTCTCCTGCTCTACATTGGTGGCCCTTTTTTCAGACGCGTAAATCCTATTCTGAAGGTTCGTGATCTGTTTGCTCATCCGGGCCACTTTGTGCTTCCTGTCGGTTATGAACGTTGTCCTGGCCGAGGCAATCATCTCTAGATTTATAGTTATGTTGGGCACAATCTCCTTGGCCATGGTGATTGATAGGGGATCTATTGGATTCTTGGCATAATATGTTTTCCTTTCCTACACAATTTTGAGGCTGACCTCGTCAAAGGTGAGCTTGGTGAGATCTAGGACCTCCACTTCTTGTCCTTCTGAGAAACCTAGCTCTTGCAAGGGAAGGTACCCTCCATTGAGGGGAGTAGTAGGGGGAACATTTAATGGGGGTGGCTCACTTTGTTTTGTATCCCGATCATATATTTTATTGGTCTCTCCTCATTCAATCTTCCTATTTTCCTCTTCTTTGGTCCTCCTTAGTTCTTCCTCCTGCCACTTTCTCTCTTTCTTTGCTACTCCCTGTTGCCTCTCAAGCTCCTCATCCTACCTTAGCTTTTCCTCCGTCTCCTTTTTCTCATGTTCTTGTCTCCTTTTCTCTTCCCCCTCTTTGGTTTTCTGTTCCTCTTGTTGTCTTTTCTTCTCTACCTCTTCCTGGGCCCTTTGTTCCTCCTGTAATTTTTCTTCTAGTTGTTTCTCTCTTTCCTCCTCTTCTTCTTGTCGCTTCTTCTTTTCGAGCTGGCCTTGGTCACCAAAATATTGCGATTGATTGAGATCTTGTTGCCTTTTCCTCTTGAGCTCTTTCTTCTTGCTTGCCAGGGTGGAATTCCTATGTTCTAGTGTTTCATTATTGTCTTCCTCTTCCAGGTTGCTCAAAATATCTTTGACCTCATTTTCTCTCTGCTTCTCAAATTTCCCAGTGGCCTTCTGCATCTCCTGTTGTTTCTTCTTAATGGTGGAGACTCTCCCTTGAAGACTCACATTTTTGTGGGAGTGCTTGAGGAGCTCCTCCTCTCTAGCTTATTGCTCACTAGGGCTAATTTCCCTAGTGGCATTATACCAATTTTTTACCCCATCTTCATGATCTTGTCTAGCGTGTGAATAAGACCAGCTGATTTGTTCTTTCGTGCAATGGGCAACCACGACCTTCTCAGGATCATACATATGATAGTTGATATTTACAAAGTGCCTACCTTTCAATGCTTCAGCCTCTCCTCCACTTGTTTGAATTTATCCACTGTATATTCTCTGATGACGAGAGGGGAGGAAGGCCATGGTTTCTTCTTACTTTTGTTGAGTACCTTTGAAAAAACCTATGTCATCAGGTAACAGACTTCTCGCAGGAGCATTTTTCCTGTGACAAACATGGGTAGGGCATGGGGGGACTTATGGCTACCAAATACTCTTATGATTGTACCCTCCTGGATGGGAAACCAATCCTCTACCTTTACCATGGTTTCTATAGCCATCCTTGACATGCATGGTGGTTCCTCACCAAATAGTTGTTGGTATAGTAGGGTGATAAAAGATTCATAAATAAAATCTATCAAACCTTTGTAGCTCGTGTACTAGAAAACCTTGTAGTGGTTGTGCATGGGGTCAATCACTGATGTATCCCAGTTATAGCTCCAGTTCTCAAATTCGCATCTTATGCAAACAACGTCTAGGAGGTATGAATCCATGTAGAATTCTGGTGGCTTCTATAGCTTTGGGTGCTTGGTTGCAGCTATGTTTGTCTTTAAGGATGATGCCATAATGTTTGCCCCATTGGAAATTGTTCTCGGGTGGTGACAGCATTCATGAGAGGAACCCAGTTACCGTAGAATATGTCATAATCTACTTTACCATACATGCGACACATCATAGTAGAAATTAGTAGATATACTTTCCGTAGTCCCTCTATTCTGTATGCCTAATCTGTTATAACCTCAAGATATTTTTAAGTGGAATTACAAAACCAGAGAGGCGTCGAGTATTGAAAGTATACCATCTGTCATGGATTTTGTAGTAGGCAGAAATATATGTAGGTGATATTGTAGCTAAGGGTGCTCTAGTGTGGTCCCTAACCATCCACGAATATGCATTTGTATTCTACAGGATCCAGTCAATAGTTTCTGCGCATGTAAAGATCAGAGGATTTGATGCTACCTTGTGCAGCATAGACCTCTTGATGTTTAGGTATATTGGGAAATCCTCTAGGGTTTCCAGTATGTCTGGACTTGCAAACTCTTCATAGTTATTATACCAAGAGAGCATTGTAGTTTTATTGATATTGTAGGTTGTGTCCCCATAGATGGGTGGTTCCTCGTATTGGTAGATTTCCAATGAGCTACTTTCTGAGCTTTTGTGAATGGACTTTGTAGTTGAGGGTGCCATCTCATCTTTGAAGGAGGAGATGGAGATGCACTCGAGGTTCATGTCACCCGGTATGTTGAACATACAATCCCACGATGAGAGCAATGGAATGAAAATCAAACAGGAACTGACTAAATAAAATCAATTTCAGAAGCTGTCATGAGGTCTTTTGGCAAGTTACATTGGAAGATAGGTCACATGGGTCACAAGGAAAAGAGCGTGACTTAGGAACTTGGTGTATGGGTCGCAGATCGCGAAGCGCCAAGGTCACAAAGTCGTGAGTTTACGAGGTCGCAGAGTTGTGAGGTCACGAAGTCGCGAGGTCATGAAGTCATGAGGTCACTAGGTTCCAATGTCGCTAAGTTGGTATTATCAGAGGAATTGTGGTAATGTAGCTACGAGCCATATGACTTAGGTTTTGGGTGGGCTAAGGAGGAATATTTGAGGCTTATGGGAGGTATGGAATTCTTCTTGGAAAGATGGTTAGGCTTACTGGTGAAAACACGGATGGTTAAGGTCGAGGAATGGCTATGAGGGTGGCAAGAAAGACTGAACAGGGCCAGAGAAATTGTTTCTTTGGTCTTAGGTCAAAACCTAAGAAAAAACGACATAAAAACCGCCTAGGGCAGAATGTGGAGGGTTGGAGTGGCATAGAATGACACTTGGACCAAAAGATGATTACCAGGAAGGTGAAAGGTCGTCGACCTGGAGAAATTGCGCATGCACCCAAGTCCAAAGCATCCTTCATCTCTCGTGCGACCAAAGGAGTCGCTATAAATGAATAGGGGTGACCTAATTATTTATAGTTTTAGTTGCATGTGAGAGGGTCGCATGGGTCGAAAGTACGACCTTGTGACATGTTGGTCGCAAGAGTCACATGGTTGCAATGAATGCCAACTGCGACCTATGCAACCCTGCGACTTGCTAGTCGTGAGGTTGCAAGGGTTACATGTTTGTGATGGGTATTTCTTGCAACCTTTGTGACTTAGAAACCTGTGGGTTGCAAGGGTCACAATAGTCACAATACTCGCAATTGATTGAAAGAGTCACGTTTTGAAGCTGTGACTAACTTGCTTAAACTAGATTTATGACTTAGCTTGACCTAGAAGGAAACTTTTAGGTTCTTATGAGGATTTTCTAGTCTGGTGAGATTTTGAGAAGATTCCTAAGGTGTGGAATATTCTAGCACAATATAGGGGCTCTGAAAATTTTAAGGATTTTTTGAAATTTTTGGAGGGGTTATAGCAGCAGCTATAAAAATTGATGATTAACTCGGAGAACTCGAGGATCTCTGATGTCTTCAGGCCTAGCTTAAGGGGGAACTGAATGAGTGATGCTTCCATAGAGATGTGAGTCTCACTGATGGTACCTTGGGCCTCTCCTTCACACCGGTAGACTATCCCAAGCAGCAAAAACTAGCCTTTAAAACATGAGATAGGATGTTATTTCCTACTATTCTAGGAAGGAAAAGGGAAGCTGAATTACTGATATGAGATTTAAGCCTTTTTTTTTTTGGTATAGTGGTCATGGTACTCTGGTCTTACTTCGCTAATAGTGAGCCTAAACAGTACCCCGACGGAGTCACTACCTAGAAATCACGAACGTTGCTCCATTACTAGCGACCCTAGTCAATACCGTAACAGAGTCGTTGTCTTACATCTTTGCGCAGGAAGCCTTTCTCTGTCCTTTAGCACTTATTATGAGTAATTGAATATGCTCATTGGTACTTATTTGTCTGTGCTTATTTTCACTTATTCAATGGTGGCTTAAAGCTTGGGCAGATGAGGGATCCTGACTTATTTGACTTGCAAAGAGGTTGTTTCTTATTTTTCATAGACCTTATTGTTTTCCCAAAATGTATGTATTCTCAAAAGGTTTCTTCAGTTCCCCCTTATTTCCCAAAACAATGAGTGAGCTAGAATAATTCAAGCTCTTCGCCATGCAAGTAATTGGTATAGGCCAACACAAGTGAAAAAGGGAGGTCGTGTGTACCATTGAGTTCCCCACCAGTGCTAATTTGCACACTCTATCTTGGCTGCGACTTAAGGTTCAGTCAGCAAAAGGATCTGGAGGGAATTCACAGAAGCCAAAGTGTAGGGCCGTTCTAACCTCTACCTTTCATTCCAAACTTTTATTTTCAAATGAAAAGAACATCAAACTATACTAAAACCAAAACAAAATGACTAGCTAGGAAAATGAAAGGGAACTATGGTACAAGATGGGACTAGCAACCTTGAGGGCTTCTAGGTGAAGTAGAACTTGAGTTATTAGCAATTCACATGAAGGGGTTCAACATGCCCTCCCAGGGTTTGTAACTTATAGGTGTGTTGGTTGATTTTCTCTTTGATTTGGTAGGGACCAATCCACAAACCTTGGAACTTGGTGTGTTTTCCCTTGTCTTCATGCTTCCGATCCCATTTAAGAACCAAATACCCCACACTAAATTCAGAGGTCCCTGCAGACTTATTTTCAAACCAACTTTTAATCTGGATTTGATGAATGAAAAATTTATCCTTGTGTTACACAAAAATATCGTCACCATGACGATTTGCAGTCAGTATGGGTCTATCATCACTTATACTATCCTCCTAAGCAAGTCTCAGACCTCATCTCTTCTTGTCAAGCTTTGAAAATGAGAGAAAGACATTAAAAAAATCAATGAAGCTATGGTTCCGCACTTTCTCTCACTTTTACCTACGGGCCCGCACCCTTTGTTCATGTTACCTGCATATATGCACGCTCTGTCTGTAAAGGGGTGGGTGCGTACCCCTATGAAAGTCAAAAAGGCGCAAGTTTATTCTAAAAACTCACTTTGGGTTAATTCTAGATGATTCTAGAAGGAATTTTGGCGTGGATTGTTCGCTCCAAGGTGGTTCATGCATCCCAAAATAGAAGGAGCTAATCCCTTGATAAGAGGAGCTATCCCTTTGAAGGAGGGCTTTATCCCTTTGAAGGAGGACCTAGTAACTTCCCTCCATTGCACTATAAATTAAGGCATTGGCCTGGTTTCTAAAGGGGTTAGAAGCTGAACATTTTTAAGGGTAAATGCTGATGGAATTGAGACTTCCTAGTTAAGCTTGAGAGGAGAGATCACATACCTTTTGACTTCATTGGGAAGTGAGTGAAACTTGTCAAAGTAGAGGAGACTTCTTGTTGGACCCTGGGAGGAGCTTGTATAGCATCAAGGCACAGGTT